>CM051030.1:72436052-72743552 GCA_027627225.1 Congeria kusceri
CTATGAAACAACTTAGGCTAACGCCCTCGTAGTTTAATTTCTACGCATCAGAGCTCCAAATCGTTGTTTATTGGCCGATAAACAACGATATATCGAAAATTATTTCTTAACTATATATTATACCTAATTTATATACATGTATTAATTAACAATATTATTTATATATACGCTTGTAAGCATCGAAATTCAATGACTGGAAATTGTACATTCAGGAATTTTTAGTAGATTTTCGTGTGCGATTTTTGTAAAAATAAGAATTATAACAAAACATTCTCGCGTTGTCCAAAGTCGACACCTGTCGGTACATGATGCCAGAGCAAATTTACAGTTGCAACTTGTCAAACAAGGATTTTTAGTTGACCAACATGGATTTATATTTCAGTCTCAATAAATAGCATATGGTTATAGTGTGAAAACATTGACCTGGTCCTGCTGACCTTCATTTACATAAATGTTCTGGTTAATTAATGATCTATTATTAGAGTCGGTCTGCGCCGTCAACATACCCACGAAAGTTCACGGGCCCAGTATTGATCCGATGTAGTATATCGATCAGTTCTACTGACGCAGTAAGTAATGTCGAAGAGAGTTAGCTTGTATTGTGTAATTAATACAAGTGGGTTTGTAGTTCAAAACTCAATCAGATTATAAAATGGTATTTGATTTTGCTGCATTTTCTTAAAAATCTCTTTTTTCTTCATCATTTGTTCATGTTCTTAATAAATATTTTATTCAACCAAGCAATAATACATATGAAATACCAAACCATATATCACAGGTAATAATGTCGATATTACTCCCTGCTCATGCCAGTGCATTTTCAAGGAAGGAAGAAATATTCTGGTTTCTAAACCATTCGGATGTGTTGTACATAGTTTATTTTGCTTTGGACCCTTGTGTCTCTCTCGTGTCTGTCAATTTTGCTTTGAAATCCACAACTGAAATACGATATGTAGATCTAAATTTAGTCATTTCATAATAACACAACACTTCCATGATCGTGCACCGTTTTGTGAATTTCGTTAAAAAATCATGTTGATGTCAAAAGCCTACCCCGAGATTCGAACCCTACGATTGGTTGATAGGTAGACCACTACACCATCGCTTCTTACTTAAAGCTAGCGGTAACTAATACTATATTAAGTCGTATGTAAAACTGAATCTAAAATAAGTTAAACGAACATATACGAATATATACGAACAGACTTCGAAACATAATTTTGACTTTGTATTTAGCTCAAGAATATTCTTGGATAAAGGTTTATAGTATCGGATCAATGTGTTCGCACTATACGTACATAATCCATCAATTGACTCTATTCCTTTGACAAACAACCTTGGAAAAGCAGCTGGGTATATTTTTAGTGTAGCCATTGTTAAATAAAAATAAACGCTTTACAACGCATTCTATACCCAGAGGATGACGTCACACGCCAAACCTCTGTACTTAACCACATTATTTCGCCCAAACGGCGAAATGTGCTTACGTGACGTAATCCCGCGTATGAAAGTTGTTTCATGAAATGACTTTATTGATCCATTATTATTATATTCTATATATTATATTTAGTCTAATATTAATTTAATACTGATAGTAGAATACATTTATGTTGAATAAAATACCAGTAGTTCGTGTTTAACGCTGGTTAGCATGTTTATGATAAAAAGCAAGCTTTGTTCACTTGTTTGATGTTTTGTTCAAGAAGAATCAGATGTCACATTTTGAGAACATGGATAATTGGGTTGCGTTGTTTTATGATATACCAAATGAAACATTTAAGATTTTAAAACAATGGTTGACTTAAAGATTATTTCTTACAACTATCGCGGCCATAATGATTGTAAAAAACGCAATGATGTTTTTGATTATTAAAAAAAAACAAAAAGCGCATGTATATTGTTTACTGGATTGTCATTTTACCCCATCTATGGAAAAACAAATATATACACAGTGGGATGGGGAATGTTATTTTAGTCATGGTACTTCCAACTCTAGAGTTAAAGTGCATACAACTGAAAAGGATACGTTTGGTAATTATTTACTCTTAGATTTAACAGCTGATTCAAAACGATTTAGTCTATGTACCCTGTATGGGCCTAATAATGACAAACTAATTTTTACACTGAGCTTTTTTGGAAAATAGACTCCATTGGAAATGACCATTATATTATTTGTGGGGATTACAATCTTGTACTAGACTCAAAATTAGACTATGTTAATTATAGAAGCCTGGATAACAACAAGAAATCAAGGGAACTGTTATCTTCTGTTATAAATGATAGAAACTTGATAGACACTTTTAGACTAATAAATGGTGATGCTAACCAATATACATGGAGAAAACCAAACACTCTTCAGCAAGGCAGGCTAGATTTCTCCCTTGTCACTAGCAATCTTGTACAACATATAAGACAGTCTGATATAAAAGCAAGCTACAAATCCGATCATTCAGTTATAACTTTAGATTTAAATCTCTGTGAAGTAAACCATGGAACGGGACTTTGGAAGTTCAACAATTCTTTATTACATGATGAAGAATATTTAAAGTGCATAAAAATAAAAATAGATGAAATTAAAGAACAATATTGCTTACCTGTATACAACACTGAATCATTAACTACCATTGATAATAACATGCTCCAGTTTACTATTAATGACCAACTATTTTAAGTAACCCTATTAATGGAGATCACAGGCAAAACAATTTCCTATTCATCTTATAAACCCAAAAAGAGGAAAGAAAGAGAAGATGTTCTTGTCAAACAAATTGAACTTCCAGAAAAACATATTAATGAAACAAATATGGAAGAACTAGATTTACTACAACATATCTAGAGAGTAGTCAATTGTCAAAAAAGGGCCAAAATGCATTACAGAGTTATTGTTCTTGTCATACACGCTCATGTCATCACGCTGAATGAGTATACCGAGACTGAAGGCTGTAGATCATATACTTTTCAACGAAAGTGGACCAAAACGTAAAACTTAACAAAAAGGGCCATCATTCAATCAAAATCCATGACAGAGTTTTGGGTTTTGTCTAATAAACCCACCTCATCATGCATAACAAGTATGCCATTTATTTATTAAAGTGATTTCGGTAATTACAAGCCGAGAGGAGTTTTCTGTAAAGTTACACTTATAAGACTTTCAATGTATGATCAATACTGTACAATGATTACAATAATTTGTTGTTCTCTACACTTACATATGTAAGTGTACACACTGTACATATTATGATAAAGAGGTCTCGTTTTTTGTCTTATATTTTCGAATGAATTATACAAGTTGCTGTTCTGGGTATGTACTTTTTTAAAACACCAGTAATTGTTATTGTCGCTCTAGGTTTTGGCAAGAACTGTTGCAGCAAAATATCAGTGTCGTTGGTAATTGTCGAGTGTCGTTGGTCATTGTCGAGAGTCGTGTCGTGTGTCGCGTTGAATTTCGTGTGTCGTGTCGTGTGTCGCGTTGATTATCGTGTCGCCCAAGGGCGATAGTAAACATTCAATGTGGCACTAACCGGATTCCATAATGACCAACATGCATTTCGCGGTATGTATAGCCGGCATTTAAAAAATATCTAATGTTTTTACCTGTAATTGTTGAAAACAACGAATAAATCAATCATAACACCGCTTCATAATGATTGATTATACTACACACAAGTAGCAACACGACAATTCCGCGATATTTGCTCGATAGACTGTCGTGTGTCGTTGGTCATTGTCGTGATTAAGCAATTTAAGTCGACAGTCAACAATTCCACGACCCTTGCGCGATATAATGTCGAGTGCCGTTATATATTGTTGTGTGACGCGTTGAATGTCGTGTGTCGCGTTTTTAGGGCGACACACGACAACTCAACTCGACTCAAGACACGATACACGTCATTCAACGCTATACACGTCACGAATGTCGACAAGGACCAACGACAATGACCAACGACACACAATTTTTACTGCAACATTTCTTGCTAAAACCTAGAGCTACAATGAGACATTCAAATGTTCAAATGTCGTGTGTCGTTGTAGATTGTCGTGTGTCGCGTTGCATTTTCGTGCGTCGTGTTGTGTGTCGCGTTGATTGTCGTGTGTCTTTCTCAAAAGGACGACTGTCGTCAATCAATGTGGCTCTAACCGGATTCCGTACGTAGGACCTATGTCACGTCGACGTACCACTTCCTTGATGTCAGATTCCTCCACGCAGACGCAGGACATCACATACGACGTCCTATGTCCTGTGCAGGTTAACGCAAGGCTATGTAAGAATCTTGCCTCAAGTCGGATGGCCTTTGAACATGTTAAAAAACAAGCTACGACTGATTTTTAGACTTAAGAAAACGCACGACTTTAAAAAACTACTAATAGGAACACGCAGGACTCAGTCGAGATCTTTAGTCGTAGACCTGTCTTATACCTGTCTTAGCTGCAGTGTGACTGGAGCTTTAGGAATCAGTTACGTATCAGTTAAGTATTAGTTAATTCATGAACGAATTTAATTTAATTAGGTTCGAATAAAATATATTTTTGAATTTATTTTCGGCGTGTATTCGTGGGATTCGTGACAAATTCCTAGCCGATTCAAGGTTAAGCCGCGATTTCTCGAATCCCCGAATGAGTTAAGAATACCTACCAATTAGTACGAATCGATTACGATATAGTTACAATGCTTAAGAATGCACTACGAATTTGTTAATTAAGAATTAACTACGAAATATGTGAATCAGGAGTTCGTGGATAAAATTGTGAACAGTTCAAATCTTTTGCCACACATCCCGACTGCTCAAGAATTGCTAGAACTGACAACAATCATATACGAATCAGTTAAAAGATCTTCACGAACTGATACGATTAAACTACGAATCCTAAAAGTTATCATTTTTTGGAGATTCGTGGGATTCGTGATTTGGAATATGGGTATTCCATAGTTACTGTGCGCAGTGTACAGCAGTCATCGTTCAACAGCTAACTGTCAATGCTGTTATCCACGTTCATTTATAATTCGAACATGACAGTCGCTTTGTATAGACTAAGAACACAATTATCCTGGCTAAACTACCCAATAAACAACACAAAAAGAAGTTCCAATCACAATTCCAAAACTATATGTTAAATCATGTTAGAATAGAAATAAGTTTCGCGTTATCGTTTTATCGTCCAATAGACAACTCTTTGTCGTTCAGATGCGTGGCTATGAAACAACTTAGGCTAACGCCCTCGTAGTTTAATTTCTACGCATCAGAGCTCCAAATCGTTGTTTATTGGCCGATAAACAACGATATATCGAAAATTATTTCTTAACTATATATTATACCTAATTTATATACATGTATTAATTAACAATATTATTTATATATACGCTTGTAAGCATCGAAATTCAATGACTGGAAATTGTACATTCAGGAATTTTTAGTAGATTTTCGTGTGCGATTTTTGTAAAAATAAGAATTATAACAAAACATTCTCGCGTTGTCCAAAGTCGACACCTGTCGGTACATGATGCCAGAGCAAATTTACAGTTGCAACTTGTCAAACAAGGATTTTTAGTTGACCAACATGGATTTATATTTCAGTCTCAATAAATAGCATATGGTTATAGTGTGAAAACATTGACCTGGTCCTGCTGACCTTCATTTACATAAATGTTCTGGTTAATTAATGATCTATTATTAGAGTCGGTCTGCGCCGTCAACATACCCACGAAAGTTCACGGGCCCAGTATTGATCCGATGTAGTATATCGATCAGTTCTACTGACGCAGTAAGTAATGTCGAAGAGAGTTAGCTTGTATTGTGTAATTAATACAAGTGGGTTTGTAGTTCAAAACTCAATCAGATTATAAAATGGTATTTGATTTTGCTGCATTTTCTTAAAAATCTCTTTTTTCTTCATCATTTGTTCATGTTCTTAATAAATATTTTATTCAACCAAGCAATAATACATATGAAATACCAAACCATATATCACAGGTAATAATGTCGATATTACTCCCTGCTCATGCCAGTGCATTTTCAAGGAAGGAAGAAATATTCTGGTTTCTAAACCATTCGGATGTGTTGTACATAGTTTATTTTGCTTTGGACCCTTGTGTCTCTCTCGTGTCTGTCAATTTTGCTTTGAAATCCACAACTGAAATACGATATGTAGATCTAAATTTAGTCATTTCATAATAACACAACACTTCCATGATCGTGCACCGTTTTGTGAATTTCGTTAAAAAATCATGTTGATGTCAAAAGCCTACCCCGAGATTCGAACCCTACGATTGGTTGATAGGTAGACCACTACACCATCGCTTCTTACTTAAAGCTAGCGGTAACTAATACTATATTAAGTCGTATGTAAAACTGAATCTAAAATAAGTTAAACGAACATATACGAATATATACGAACAGACTTCGAAACATAATTTTGACTTTGTATTTAGCTCAAGAATATTCTTGGATAAAGGTTTATAGTATCGGATCAATGTGTTCGCACTATACGTACATAATCCATCAATTGACTCTATTCCTTTGACAAACAACCTTGGAAAAGCAGCTGGGTATATTTTTAGTGTAGCCATTGTTAAATAAAAATAAACGCTTTACAACGCATTCTATACCCAGAGGATGACGTCACACGCCAAACCTCTGTACTTAACCACATTATTTCGCCCAAACGGAGAAATGTGCTTACGTGACGTAATCCCGCGTATGAAAGTTGTTTCATGAAATGACTTTATTGATCCATTATTATTATATTCTATATATTATATTTAGTCTAATATTAATTTAATACTGATAGTAGAATACATTTATGTTGAATAAAATACCAGTAGTTCGTGTTTAACGCTGGTTAGCATGTTTATGATAAAAAGCAAGCTTTGTTCACTTGTTTGATGTTTTGTTCAAGAAGAATCAGATGTCACATTTTGAGAACATGGATAATTGGGTTGCGTTGTTTTATGATATACCAAATGAAACATTTAAGATTTTAAAACAATGGTTGACTTAAAGATTATTTCTTACAACTATCGCGGCCATAATGATTGTAAAAAACGCAATGATGTTTTTGATTATTAAAAAAAAACAAAAAGCGCATGTATATTGTTTACTGGATTGTCATTTTACCCCATCTATGGAAAAACAAATATATACACAGTGGGATGGGGAATGTTATTTTAGTCATGGTACTTCCAACTCTAGAGTTAAAGTGCATACAACTGAAAAGGATACGTTTGGTAATTATTTACTCTTAGATTTAACAGCTGATTCAAAACGATTTAGTCTATGTACCCTGTATGGGCCTAATAATGACAAACTAATTTTTACACTGAGCTTTTTTGGAAAATAGACTCCATTGGAAATGACCATTATATTATTTGTGGGGATTACAATCTTGTACTAGACTCAAAATTAGACTATGTTAATTATAGAAGCCTGGATAACAACAAGAAATCAAGGGAACTGTTATCTTCTGTTATAAATGATAGAAACTTGATAGACACTTTTAGACTAATAAATGGTGATGCTAACCAATATACATGGAGAAAACCAAACACTCTTCAGCAAGGCAGGCTAGATTTCTCCCTTGTCACTAGCAATCTTGTACAACATATAAGACAGTCTGATATAAAAGCAAGCTACAAATCCGATCATTCAGTTATAACTTTAGATTTAAATCTCTGTGAAGTAAACCATGGAACGGGACTTTGGAAGTTCAACAATTCTTTATTACATGATGAAGAATATTTAAAGTGCATAAAAATAAAAATAGATGAAATTAAAGAACAATATTGCTTACCTGTATACAACACTGAATCATTAACTACCATTGATAATAACATGCTCCAGTTTACTATTAATGACCAACTATTTTAAGTAACCCTATTAATGGAGATCACAGGCAAAACAATTTCCTATTCATCTTATAAACCCAAAAAGAGGAAAGAAAGAGAAGATGTTCTTGTCAAACAAATTGAACTTCCAGAAAAACATATTAATGAAACAAATATTGAAGAACTAGATTTACTACAACATATCTAGAGAGTAGTCAATTGTCAAAAAAGGGCCAAAATGCATTACAGAGTTATTGTTCTTGTCATACACGCTCATGTCATCACGCTGAATGAGTATACCGAGACTGAAGGCTGTAGATCATATACTTTTCAACGAAAGTGGACCAAAACGTAAAACTTAACAAAAAGGGCCATCATTCAATCAAAATCCATGACAGAGTTTTGGGTTTTGTCTAATAAACCCACCTCATCATGCATAACAAGTATGCCATTTATTTATTAAAGTGATTTCGGTAATTACAAGCCGAGAGGAGTTTTCTGTAAAGTTACACTTATAAGACTTTCAATGTATGATCAATACTGTACAATGATTACAATAATTTGTTGTTCTCTACACTTACATATGTAAGTGTACACACTGTACATATTATGATAAAGAGGTCTCGTTTTTTGTCTTATATTTTCGAATGAATTATACAAGTTGCTGTTCTGGGTATGTACTTTTTTAAAACACCAGTAATTGTTATTGTCGCTCTAGGTTTTGGCAAGAACTGTTGCAGCAAAATATCAGTGTCGTTGGTAATTGTCGAGTGTCGTTGGTCATTGTCGAGAGTCGTGTCGTGTGTCGCGTTGAATTTCGTGTGTCGTGTCGTGTGTCGCGTTGATTATCGTGTCGCCCAAGGGCGATAGTAAACATTCAATGTGGCACTAACCGGATTCCATAATGACCAACATGCATTTCGCGGTATGTATAGCCGGCATTTAAAAAATATCTAATGTTTTTACCTGTAATTGTTGAAAACAACGAATAAATCAATCATAACACCGCTTCATAATGATTGATTATACTACACACAAGTAGCAACACGACAATTCCGCGATATTTGCTCGATAGACTGTCGTGTGTCGTTGGTCATTGTCGTGATTAAGCAATTTAAGTCGACAGTCAACAATTCCACGACCCTTGCGCGATATAATGTCGAGTGCCGTTATATATTGTTGTGTGACGCGTTGAATGTCGTGTGTCGCGTTTTTAGGGCGACACACGACAACTCAACTCGACTCAAGACACGATACACGTCATTCAACGCTATACACGTCACGAATGTCGACAAGGACCAACGACAATGACCAACGACACACAATTTTTACTGCAACATTTCTTGCTAAAACCTAGAGCTACAATGAGACATTCAAATGTTCAAATGTCGTGTGTCGTTGTAGATTGTCGTGTGTCGCGTTGCATTTTCGTGCGTCGTGTTGTGTGTCGCGTTGATTGTCGTGTGTCTTTCTCAAAAGGACGACTGTCGTCAATCAATGTGGCTCTAACCGGATTCCGTACGTAGGACCTATGTCACGTCGACGTACCACTTCCTTGATGTCAGATTCCTCCACGCAGACGCAGGACATCACATACGACGTCCTATGTCCTGTGCAGGTTAACGCAAGGCTATGTAAGAATCTTGCCTCAAGTCGGGTGGCCTTTGAACATGTTAAAAAACAAGCTACGACTGATTTTTAGACTTAAGAAAACGCACGACTTTAAAAAACTACTAATAGGAACACGCAGGACTCAGTCGAGATCTTTAGTCGTAGACCTGTCTTATACCTGTCTTAGCTGCAGTGTGACTGGAGCTTTAGGAATCAGTTACGTATCAGTTAAGTATTAGTTAATTCATGAACGAATTTAATTTAATTAGGTTCGAATAAAATATATTTTTGAATTTATTTTCGGCGTGTATTCGTGGGATTCGTGACAAATTCCTAGCCGATTCAAGGTTAAGCCGCGATTTCTCGAATCCCCGAATGAGTTAAGAATACCTACCAATTAGTACGAATCGATTACGATATAGTTACAATGCTTAAGAATGCACTACGAATTTGTTAATTAAGAATTAACTACGAAATATGTGAATCAGGAGTTCGTGGATAAAATTGTGAACAGTTCAAATCTTTTGCCACACATCCCGACTGCTCAAGAATTGCTAGAACTGACAACAATCATATACGAATCAGTTAAAAGATCTTCACGAACTGATACGATTAAACTACGAATCCTAAAAGTTATCATTTTTTGGAGATTCGTGGGATTCGTGATTTGGAATATGGGTATTCCATAGTTACTGTGCGCAGTGTACAGCAGTCATCGTTCAACAGCTAACTGTCAATGCTGTTATCCACGTTCATTTATAATTCGAACATGACAGTCGCTTTGTATAGACTAAGAACACAATTATCCTGGCTAAACTACCCAATAAACAACACAAAAAGAAGTTCCAATCACAATTCCAAAACTATATGTTAAATCATGTTAGAATAGAAATAAGTTTCGCGTTATCGTTTTATCGTCCAATAGACAACTCTTTGTCGTTCAGATGCGTGGCTATGAAACAACTTAGGCTAACGCCCTCGTAGTTTAATTTCTACGCATCAGAGCTCCAAATCGTTGTTTATTGGCCGATAAACAACGATATATCGAAAATTATTTCTTAACTATATATTATACCTAATTTATATACATGTATTAATTAACAATATTATTTATATATACGCTTGTAAGCATCGAAATTCAATGACTGGAAATTGTACATTCAGGAATTTTTAGTAGATTTTCGTGTGCGATTTTTGTAAAAATAAGAATTATAACAAAACATTCTCGCGTTGTCCAAAGTCGACACCTGTCGGTACATGATGCCAGAGCAAATTTACAGTTGCAACTTGTCAAACAAGGATTTTTAGTTGACCAACATGGATTTATATTTCAGTCTCAATAAATAGCATATGGTTATAGTGTGAAAACATTGACCTGGTCCTGCTGACCTTCATTTACATAAATGTTCTGGTTAATTAATGATCTATTATTAGAGTCGGTCTGCGCCGTCAACATACCCACGAAAGTTCACGGGCCCAGTATTGATCCGATGTAGTATATCGATCAGTTCTACTGACGCAGTAAGTAATGTCGAAGAGAGTTAGCTTGTATTGTGTAATTAATACAAGTGGGTTTGTAGTTCAAAACTCAATCAGATTATAAAATGGTATTTGATTTTGCTGCATTTTCTTAAAAATCTCTTTTTTCTTCATCATTTGTTCATGTTCTTAATAAATATTTTATTCAACCAAGCAATAATACATATGAAATACCAAACCATATATCACAGGTAATAATGTCGATATTACTCCCTGCTCATGCCAGTGCATTTTCAAGGAAGGAAGAAATATTCTGGTTTCTAAACCATTCGGATGTGTTGTACATAGTTTATTTTGCTTTGGACCCTTGTGTCTCTCTCGTGTCTGTCAATTTTGCTTTGAAATCCACAACTGAAATACGATATGTAGATCTAAATTTAGTCATTTCATAATAACACAACACTTCCATGATCGTGCACCGTTTTGTGAATTTCGTTAAAAAATCATGTTGATGTCAAAAGCCTACCCCGAGATTCGAACCCTACGATTGGTTGATAGGTAGACCACTACACCATCGCTTCTTACTTAAAGCTAGCGGTAACTAATACTATATTAAGTCGTATGTAAAACTGAATCTAAAATAAGTTAAACGAACATATACGAATATATACGAACAGACTTCGAAACATAATTTTGACTTTGTATTTAGCTCAAGAATATTCTTGGATAAAGGTTTATAGTATCGGATCAATGTGTTCGCACTATACGTACATAATCCATCAATTGACTCTATTCCTTTGACAAACAACCTTGGAAAAGCAGCTGGGTATATTTTTAGTGTAGCCATTGTTAAATAAAAATAAACGCTTTACAACGCATTCTATACCCAGAGGATGACGTCACACGCCAAACCTCTGTACTTAACCACATTATTTCGCCCCAAACGGCGAAATGTGCTTACGTGACGTAATCCCGCGTATGAAAGTTGTTTCATGAAATGACTTTATTGATCCATTATTATTATATTCTATATATTATATATAGTCTAATATTAAGTTAATACTGATAGTAGAATACATTTATGTTGAATAAAATACCAGTAGTTCGTGTTTAACGCTGGTTAGCATGTTTATGATAAAAAGCTACTTTCACTTTCGTTGTGTGTGAAAATTCAAGGTTTGATGCCAGTAAATCCAATTCCCATAGGATCCCATTATAAAACGGCGAATTTTCAGATTTCAGTTTGTGCAAGCTTGTTGTCAGTTTAAAGATGAATCTTTCCTCTTCCTAAAATTGCAATAAAATATATGGCATGTTACTTCTAAGAAAATGCGTCCCACCTGAATGCAGACACAGGGTTTAGGCAGTCATATTTCGACAAAAGCCCCATGCCACAGTAAACACACCCCGACAGGTCATCTTTCAAGTTAGCGTCCAAAGAAATGCACCAAAATGTTCTAAACACACAGAACATATTAGAAATAACCACAAAAGGCATGTCTGACATTGCTAAATGCTTTTCATGGCAGAAGATAAAAAGAACTCAAGTAAAAGGCAATATTTCGAATGTAACACGGAGGGAAACACATTGATTTAGTTGTATCTAACCTCAATGCGATGTAATAGCAACCATAGCGAGCTACGCTGGAAAGTAGCACATATCCATAATGCTTATAGCGTTAGTTCAGGTCACAATACACTAATCTAATAAGTGATTAAAAAGATGGTGATAAAACATTCAACTTTGTTTAGTGTCGAGTTCTTTCTTACATAATACATGACATACCCTTTTTATTGCTTAAATCAATTCAGTTTATAGTGCCCTTAAAGAAAAGTTATGGTTATGAGGGTCCCTATGTTCAAAATGCTGCATTTATTTTTGGTTAAATTTTTCGCTTTTACATTAAATTACATAAGGATTGGAATTAGTATATTGTAACCTGTATACACAGGACTGTAAGACCGATGTAGACACAACGCTTTACAACGTATAACTGGCAAGCGGGTGGGTTTACATTGCCACCGGCTAGAACAGACGCGACTAGCGTGTATTATATACCTTAATACCGCCGAAATATTCGTGAGTACTGTTATTTTTTTTAATAATTTGATTCTGTATGATTATTGACTTTACTGTAAAATTTGAAACAATTTCTGACTTTTAATGCACCTATCAATAGTTTCCTCTAGGGGATGGCGGGGGAGCGGCGGGCTGACCCAGGGGAATTTGACTTGTTTTATTTGTTGGGGTCTAATTCCCCGCTGTATGAGATCCAATAATTTTTGTCTAAATACCCACAGAGGGAGATGCTTGATGTATCGAATGGCCCGGGGTGCGGAGGAGGATCTAAAATCCGACCAAAGTATATTTCACAGGACCCGGAATCAATCGGCATGTCAAATTCCATACTATCGGGAATTGCTTTAAGTCTACATTTCCATATATGCCCGTCGCTCCATCCAGGGGAAAATATTGGTAGGTCAATAAGTTTAAAATGTTTATTAAATAACTGATAAGTGAAAATATTTTGGCATGGTTCTTTGTTATGGAGATATTATGTCCGTAGTAAATTGGTAATTGTGCGATTTCAAATCCATACTATCATAATCAAAAAGGGCTAGCACGTGGGCATCGTGTAGTGTTATTTTGAAATGCACCATAGAACACGGCGTATTGTAGTTCTGGTTTATTTCGATTTTTTATGCCCCCAAAGGAGGGTATATTAAAATCGAACCTTCCGTCCGTTTGTCCGCACTACGGGAGAGTAGTTAAGTGGTTTATGTTTACAGACAATTTAGTTGAAAATAGTTGATTAGGGTTGAATTAGTAGTCTTTTATGTGGTTTAAAAATGCTTTTTGGTGGCTATTTTAAGACACTTAACTATTTGTTTTTCGTAAGGGAGCCACTAAGTATCATCTCCTAAGGACTTCCGTCCGTGCGTCCGTCTGTCCGCCCGCTAGTCCGTCCGGCTTGAAAAATGTCTTTACTATTAATGTCTTCACCAGGAAAACCAACCCCCATAACTATGTTTGTATTTTGATAGATTTATGCACTTTTTTAACTTAGTCATTTTGTTTAGTTTTTCATAAAGACAAATATCTTTAAAACTATCAAAGGTATTTACTTGAAACTTAAAATACTTCTTTAATATCAACGTCTCCCCCAGGGAAAGCAAGCCCCGTAACTCTATTTAGTTTTTGACAGATTAATGCCCCTGTTTCAACTTATAAATTTTGGTTTAAGTTTTCCACAGCAGCCATTTTGATTGAAATAATTAAGATTATAGTTTTCATTCATGTTTAGTTACCTATATTCATTTTGGTGTCAAATGACGCTTTTACAAAATGAGCATTCGGGGGCATATGTAACCTGAAAGGGACCTGAAATTAGTTTCCGATATGACAGACTGCAAATCGACAAGTATAAAGCATTTTATAAAGAACAATTAAGGTAATTGATATAGACGATATTTGTTGAGTTCGGTGTAAGATCGTATGTTATTTCACGAGTGTTCATAGAAAAGGATATTTTTACGAGGGGCGCAGACACGAGTGCAAATATCTATTTTCTATGATCGCGAGTGAAATAAAATACGATCTTAAAACGAAATCAACAAATTTTATTTTTATTTTATGCTTTTGGACAATAAATAAGTAAAATTGCGCGAGATAAGCTTAAACCTCACAAGTTCGTGTATTCTGACGTCATAAAAATGACGTCAAAAATGATTCCAAAACTGTCGCTCGTTAGTATGGTGGGAAATAAGGCCATATTTAGTGAGTCGTTGTCGCAAAATTAATTTTGTTGAATGTTATATTGTGTTTTATGTAAACACATGCATGTACATACTGTACACGTATATAAATGTGCCAAGGGTTGTACACCAATATTTGTAGATCGATGCTATTTATGGAAAAATAGTCCGTTTTATGTTATACTTTCACTGCAGTGAAAATATAAAATCGTATATTTTCACTGCTTTTTGCGTTATTACGAGTTTTGTTTTACGTTGTAATGTGTTTATTTCACGTTTAAACGTGTTTTTTGCTTTCGCGTAATAACGTGTTTGTTTTGTGTTATAACGTGTTTGTTTTGCATTATTACGTGTTTATTCGCGTTATAACATGTTTTGATTTACGTTATAAAGTGTGTTTGTTTTGCGTTATTCGTGTAACTGTGCGTTATTACGTGTTTTGATTTACGTCTACTTTTTTCTTCCAAATCTCACACGTTTTATGACAAATAAACATTAAATCGGTAGTAAACTTACAAAAGTATTAGGACAGAAGGATACATATTAAAAGGATATAACAGTTAATATATTAAAAACTTTATAATGAGAATATTGCGTGGCGTGGTATGGCGTTGCTTGGAATGACGTTACTTTTTTTTCTTTGGTTTGGACACTGGGCAAATATTTGCGATTTGCAGTAAAATGTTATTCAAGTGAACACATCTGTGGCAATAATGTTCCATGATTTATGTGTTTATGGCTATTTTATATTTATTCTGTGTCATTCAGTAAAATTTATTGTAGAAACAACACAATTATGTTTGCAGCACACGCTGTAAAACAGGCGGAAAGTAATAATTTACAGAGGTGCATATATTTTATTGCTTTATGGTCCACGAAAACGATTGATAAGAGATAAGTGCCCATTAAAGGACTGTCAACGCAAGTGTAATTTCTAAAAAAAATGTATATTTGTTCATTTTCATACACCCGTTCACTTTTATATAACTAATCGCAATCTCGCTGTGACAGAAATTTTATTGCTTTTATCTGTTGAATCACGACACAATAACACTTATATTAAACGACAGCCATTGTTAAAAAATCTTTTTGTGAATAAACAGCTTTAAATCTGCGGAATTCATCACTTAATTGAATCCACAATCTATTTTTAGAATAGTTTTTCGGCGTAGCTGTCTAAGATCACTTTTGACCTAGATTTCTTGCGATAATTATGCAGCTTGAAAATTGAATGCCAATAGAATTGGGCAAATTTTCTAATTTTAGGGAACTTCAAACAATGGTTTAACGTATACCAATAACTGTTGCATACTTTTGGGGATTAAAAAATTACATAATTGTTTACATAAGCGGTTAAATTAAAGTTATAAACATATCTTCGACATACACTCTAGAAATGAACATAATTATGAACAAGTTTACTCATTGTATGTCATGATCAGAATGTTATATTCATTTACATAATGAAATAACTACATTGTTTAGCCTTCATAATCGGCGCTCTATAAACAGCAATTACAATGCTACAATTCACGGGTACGACAGTCTGTCACAGCGTACAATGTTGCCTGTTGAGCTTGCAAGCACAAAATATAAAGTGGTAAATTTCTGGTATTTTTCTGACAAATAAGCAAAACAAATACTAGCAAATTTGATTGACCTTATATTTCCTATTAATTTAACAATGCGTAAAAATATTATTGTACGCTGTAACCGACTGTCGTCCCCGTGAATTAATTCTAGCGAGTCCAACTCCAGCGGAGAATCATTCTAAAAATAGCGCGCGGTAAAGCTGTGTTAATACTGTTAATACACACGCATCAATTGGCGTCTGGAGAATCCTAAACCCGAGAATTGCAATAAATGGGGAAATCATAAACTTTTTTTTTTTTTTTTTTTTTTTTTTTTTTTTTGTATAAACTTTTATTTCAATATAAAAATGACATTTACAAGGAGATTACAATACCATAGTGCAATTATAATATATTGCGAAATGTTATTAGAGTTCTATTGTAATTGTCTACCAACATATAACACATCCAATAGAAGAAGAGGTATATAGTACATAAAAAATGTTACTTTGAATGTTATAAAGAGTATATATACAAACATGTTTATACATTGAATAAGAATAGATAGAAAAAAAAAAAAAAAAAAAAACTACAAAAACAAATGCGACTGCATATGGTAATTTCTCTTAAAGAGTTAGCATTACATCAACATGAAGTGGAATATCTAGGTCTTATGATCGGTGTTGCATTAAAAGAAAATGCTATGCTTTCTTGTCTATATATGTATATTTGGTTCACAAAAATCTCTTATCAGTGACCACGATGTTGCTTCTATTTCCGATACTTTAAATGAATTATATACTTTGTAGTAGAAAACTAAACTATTTAAAAGACCGTTGTAGTTTGGAATAAAATTATCTTTTCTACATTTAAATATGTATCTTTTCACTTCAAGACATAATATGTTAAGATTTTGTTTTTCTGCTTTGGTACTACCTAACATAAATATTCTGCAGTCTATTTCCGACATACAATTTGATAACTTTTTAGTGAATAGTGTATCGTTAATTCTTTGAATTAAGCATTTTACTTTTTGACAGTTCCAAAAAAGATGAATAAGAGTTTCTTCATATTGTTTACAAAAAGTGCACATGCTATTTTTTAACAATTTCATTTTGTACATTAAAGAGTTTGTACCTAGAATATTGTAAATAATTCTAACTTGAAACCATTGTATGTAGCTGTCCCTGGTTATGTTGAAAACTGTTCTAAAGATGTTTTTCCATTCTTCATCAGCAATGACAAAGTCGGTCCATTTGCTTTTACATATCGGCTCCACATTACATTTAATAAGGGTATTATAAATTGACTTGTCTTTGCTATCATTGCACACAATAAACTTTGCATAACATGACAGAGATGGACCTGATATTTGAACATCGTTTTTATGAAAATGTAAATTTAATTTATTGAACAGCGTTTTTACGGATTTTACTAGTCCTTCATAGAGGATAAAATTTATGGCTTTTCCAGTAATCGTTTCTATTTGTGTTTTATTCAAAAAGGTTTTTGAATCAATGACTATATCCTTTACAAATCGTATACCTCTGTCATACAATGTTTTCAAAAAGAATGGTTCATTGCCTATTTTTAAATTTTCATTGTAAAACAAAGGCATATTAAGAATATTTTCTACATCGTGAACTTGTACAACTTCTAGAAACTGTTCATAACAAGATAATACTTCAATCCAAAATTCGTTTCTAATAGTCTTCTTAATAGTTTCAATATACTGTAATCCGGTATTAAAAAGTTTACCAACATTTAACATGGATCGTATAAGAATAATACATTTACTTTCGCTACATGAATATAATTTTCTTAACCAAGAAATCTTAATCTTTTTACAGTATGCATAAATATCTACCATCAGTAGTCCGCCCTTGTCATAGCTTTGAGTAAGTGTTGAACTTTTAATTTTATAAGGTTTGTTATCCCAAACAAAATCAAACAACAATTTCTTCAATTTATCTAGGATGTCTTTTTTTGGAGTGGGGATTGAAAAACAGCAGTGCGTAAACAATGGTAAAATAAGTGATTTTATTACGGTAATTCTACCAATGGGAGTAAGTTTTCTTTTTTTCCATTGATTAATAAGAGCGATTGCTTTAGCGAATTTTTCCGAAAAATTTAATTCAGATAATTGTTTAAGGTCAACATCGAAAATAATTCCTAACAACTGAAATCTGGTCGTACCCCATGTGAGTTTATATTTTGTCTTGATGGATCGAGTACTATACTTTAGCGCTCCGATCCAAATTACATGTGTCTTGTCAAAATTTACCTTTAAACCAGAAAATAATGCAAAATCATGGAGCATATTTAGAGCAGAATTTAGAGAATGTTCAGAACCGTCTAGTAACAAAGAAGTGTCATCAGCAAATTGAGATATTTTATATTCTATGCCGTTAACAATAATGCCTTTTATATGTTTGCTATGTTTGATCTTAATTGCAAGAAGTTCCGCACATAAAATGAAGATATATGGCGAAATAGGGTCTCCCTGTCTACAGCCGCGGCCTATTGAAAAACTTTCCGACAAAAATCCGTTTAATTGAACCGAACTTTGTGTATTTTTCAAAAAAATCGAAATCCAACGTTTAAAGCTTGGTCCGAAATTAAACAAGTTTAAAGTTTGTTCAATACAATCAAAAGACAAAGAATCAAAGGCTTTTTCGAAGTCTATCATCATAAGTAATCCAGGTATTTTATTATTTTCGGTGTAATTCATTATATCATATACGAGACGTGTGTTTTCTCCTATGTATCGGCCTGAAACAAAACCAGTTTGGTCTTTCGATATAAGTGTTTGTAAGCATGGCTTTAATCGATTTGCAATTGACCCAGATGCTATTTTATAAACGGTATTAAGTAGAGTAATAGGCCTCCAATTTTTCAGAAAGTGTCTTGGTTTGTTTTCTTTAGGAATACATGTAATAATGCCCTGCTTTTGTGTAACTGAAAAGGTGTTATTAGTGTATGCAAAATTAAGGCTTCGTAATACAAACATTCCTATTTTATTCCAAAAGACTTTAAAAAAATTTGTTGTAAATCCATCTGATCCAGGGCTTTTATCGTTTTTCGTATTTTTCAGAGTTATGGTTATTTCTTCAAATGTCAATAAACCTTCGAGTGTTATTGATTGCGTGGCATTTAGTTTACTAAATGGTATACCTTGTAAATCGTTTAGGGTATGATTTGGTTGTATTTCTACTTCTTCATATAATGTTTTATAGAAATCTGAAGTTTCTTTAAGAATATCTGATTGATTATATAACGTTACCCCATCATCTTTTTGAATAAATGGTATATTTTTGTTAGTATAGTGATGTTTTTCTAATGAGCAAAAGAAGTTAGTTGTTTTCTCACCCTGTTCAATCCATTTACTTTTTGACCTTATTATATGTCCTTTCAGTTTTAAATCTCTTACAGAATTTAGTTCTATATTTAAATGTCTAAGTTGTTCTTTGTTTGACTCGTCCAGGTTTTGTTCAAGATTTTCAATTTCCATTAACAGATTTTGTTCATATGTAGAGTTTAATTTATTTTTATGACTAGAATAAGAAATAGTTTTCCCTCTAATTTCCATTAATAACGTTTCTAAAAACAGTTGGTCATTTATGGTAAAACATATATCACTGTTATTAATAGACTGAAAATTTTCCAAATTATAGACTGGTAAACAATATTGTTTTTTTATTTCATCTATTACATTATTTACACTAGTTAGATATTCGATGTCGTATAGAAGAGAGTTGTTGAATTTCCACAGCCCTTTACCATGTTCGATTTTATTAAATTCAAGAGATATATCAATAATTGAGTGATCAGATTTGATACTGGCTTTTATATTTGATGCTTTTAAAAAATTGAGCAAACCTGGGGTTATTAGAAAAAAGTATAATCTTGCTTGTTGTAAAGGCTTTGTGCGTCTCCATGTAAAACGTATCATATTTTCGTGCATTTCTCTGAAGGTATCTATAAGGTTCCTGTTTGCAATTTCTTGTAGAAAAACATTTCTAGAATTTATATTATTGCTCAGATATTTGTAGTTACTATAATCCCGGCTGCTATCGAGTACCAAATTAAAATCGCCACATAAAATATATTCATCATTTCCAAATTCATCAATTATATTAAAGATATCTTTATAGAATTGAGGACAATCTGTATTTGGACCATAAACCGTAATTAATGTAATTTTTATTTCACCAATGGAAATATTTAGAGCTAGTAGATTTCCAATTTCGTCAATTTTAACATTATGAACTTTAAAATCAATATTTTTCTTTATTAAAATTGCACAGCCTCTGGCATTTGATTTTCCATAGCTTAAAAAACATTGCCCATCCCATGCAGAGTAAACAGCTTTTTCCAATTCTTTTGGCCAGTGAGTGTCTTGTAAGCAGTAAATATGATAGTCCTTTTCTTTAAGGAAATTTAAAACGTCTATTCTTTTCTTATTACAGTTGAGGCCGCGGCAGTTTAGGGAGGCAATTTTAACAGAGTTCATTTAGTGTTAAGAAAAAATATGGCAAAGTACAAACATATTGTGCTGAAATATCACAATTTACAATAATTATAAATATATATACATGTAGTTCAGAGAGCAATTGCATAATAGATAGTTTACATATTGACCGTAGATGCAACAAATAAATCAAGATAGGTGTTACCATATGCAACAACAAAAAGGAAACAAATTTAAATAAATAAATACAATTGTACTGCATGAACTCAGTACAATAGTTGGCTGGCCCCATGGCAAGAAGAGAATGATCTGAAAAATGTAAGGTCAGTAATTTATTATGGATCTTTAAAAGCTATAGCAACAAACATTGTTTTCATGTGCTATCAACAATGCGCCACATTACCGCTTCCAAATATACGTATGAGCATAAAATCACCATACTCTAAAAAGTGTTCAACAGGAAGATGATAATGGGCGATTGATGTACCTAGATAGTGATATTTGGCATTTTATTATCATCTATGTAATCTGGTGTATCAGCTTGATTGTTAATAATTTAAGCATTATTTATATAATAAAGATATTTCTATTCTATACAGTATTAATAATCGAAGAAAGTAGAGATCATGTTTAAAAAATATGTACAGTGATGTAAAGACATAAATAAATGGATTTAATACAGTATAGATTAGCAACATGCTAATGTATGAATGTAATATTGTTTTTTGCAAAAATATAACAAACAGTTATTATTTATTTGGTGTTAGCACCTATGTATATGTAATATGTGTAAGTAGAAATTTTTTATGAGAAAAAAAGAAGTAACCAAGTAATATAAATTAATATCCCTTAGCGTAGCACATTTCTAGAGAAAAGTAATCCAAGTAAACCTTACAATTAAATTTCTTATGGGAAAAAAGAACTAACCAAGTAGTATAACTTAATATCCCTTAGCGTAACACTTTTCTGGAAAGAAAAGTAATCCAAGAATACCATACAATCAACTATTGTGTAACTGATGTAGAATATGTATCTATACTCCCTTGTAATTTGTTTGGCTTTGTCTCTGCAGTATTGTCTATTTGTTTTCATTGCGGAAATGTGTAAAAAGTAAAAAAATCATGGCAATATTTTGACTAGGGGAAGTAATTCAAAGGATGTAATCAGTCCGAACAAGGTTACAACATACCAGTATATACAAAATCACATTTTATATAGTGAGATAATTTATGTTATATTGTATATTTCCCATAATTGTTTGAAATATTAATAACTTTAAATAGTTGAATGTGGATGTGTTTGTATATTATTCGGTGGTTGTTGCGCATGTGGTTATATGTGCGTTCCAAAATGCGGGTACCTATGCACGCTTGTGCGCTAATGTATGTGTGTGTGTGCGTGTGCGTGTGTGTGTGTGGGGGGGTGTACGTGCGTGCGTGCGTGCGTACGTGTGTGTGTCTGTATGCGCGTGTGTGTTCGTGTGCGTGCGTGTGTGTGTGTGTTTGTTTGTGTGTGTGTGTTTTGAGAGTTACATTAATTAGTTATCAAAACAACAGTTATATTTAATAGTTGCAAAAAAACAACAACAACAAAATCCACAACATTTCTATAGGAGAATACACGTTCGGTATACAGAGGAAAGGGTGCCATATCCGGGATTAGAGTTATTGCCACCGTTCTATTGTTTATGTTTTGTTGGCCGTTCTTGAGTTTCCGCCATTCGACGTTTTTCGGGCGTACGTTGTCTTGGGTGTGACATGGTTTTTGTTTGGCCATGGCTTTGCCAGCCAGAATTTGTATTTTTCGGATGACACTAGCTCGTTGCGCTCTTGTCCCCGGTAGCGTATGAACAGTTTTTCGTCGCGGGACCAGGCCCTCTCCACCAGCTCAGGCTCTTTGAGACGTAATGATGCTAAAACTTCTGCATTGATCTTTGTTAGGTCTTCGTTTATGAAAATTCCAGTACCTTTCAGAAGCTTCGTACGTTTCATTATATCGATTTTTGTTTGGCGTCTGACAAATTTCACAATGACTGGTCTGTTTTTATTCGATGTATATTTTCCAAGACGATGGGCAACGTCGATATCTTTGATTTTGAGTTGTAGGCCAAGTTTTTGACTTAACAGAGATACCGTTTCGTCGGCCACAGCTATCGATGTTTGTTGATCCGAGTCGTTGGAGAGACCAGAAATTCGGATGCTATTTCTTCGTCCGTATTGTTCCAGATCGTTTAGACTGGGTGTGTGGCTGCTCTCTGTGTCGTGCTGCTTTTGTTTCAGGGCATCTATCTCGCTCTTCTGTTCTTTGATTGTCGTTTTTAAGGCATCTATTTCGTTTTTGCTTTCGAACACGCTGCCTTCCATTATTTCTAGTTTTTTTAACACACTTCCAAGGAACTTTTCTTTAAATCATAAACTTACTGCTAATTAATTCCCGCTATTATTTTATGTCAATGTTAATTTTTAAAATTTGCCTGACAAATTCATATATCAATTATGTTTACGTAAATTACTAGTATTTAGCTTATTCATGTATCACTGGTGAAAACATGGGGCGGTATATTATCGGTTTATTCACTGTACAGATATTAATAATTATTGAGTTTATCTCTACTTAATTTTGAGGTCCGATACGTTTTCTTATAGTGTCCGAAAAATTTAGTGTCCGAGAAGTCTCCTTAGTAGGACCCACAAATCTGGATTCCAAGAAGTCTCCTTAGTAGGGAACGAAAAATATGGGGTCCGTGAAGTCACAGCTTGGTCTTCTTGAATTATATTTACGGCAAATAAATGACATCTCAATATTATATATCTACGCCGATTGTCTTTTTTAAAGACATTTCTTGTTTTTCCAATACTGACTTTAATCACTGGATTGCATTTACTATCTATTCTTAAACAACGGGTTTTTCCAATAGTGACCCAAATTATTCTGATGTAAATAAGTAGATCTTGAGTGCTTCTGTCCTAAGTAGCTTGCTAATATTGATAATTAAAATGCTCCAGATATGTTATATATTTGAATTTAAATAAATTGGAGCATTCAAATGTCAGTTGATCATATTCAAAACTACATTTTCATGCAATACAAACTCATTGTTTGTAAATGTAAGCAATGACACAATCAGATTTTTGTTATGGTTCTTTCTCTTCATGTACACAATTACTTTTAAAAAGTATATATTCATATTATGAAGGTAAACAATGACACACTGAAGTGTTTTTTTGTTCTTTCTCATCCAAGCATATGATGATAATATAATTACTATGTTTAGAACTGCCTTAAATTACTTAAAATACAGTTTTTGCCATATAAATTAAGAAACTGAGTTTATTATGAAAAAACAGCAAGCTTTGTTCACTTGTTTGATGTTTTGTTCAAGAAGAATCAGATGTCACATTTTGAGAATATGGATAATTGGGTTGCGTTGTTTTATGATATACCAAATGAAACATTTCAGATTTTATAACAATGGTTGACTTAAAGATTATTTCTTACAACTATCGCGGCCATAATGATTGTAAAAAACGCAATGATGTTTTTGATTATTAAAAAAAAACAAAAAGCGCATGTATATTGTTTACTGGATTGTCATTTTACCCCATCTATGGAAAAACAAATATATACACAGTGGGATGGGGAATGTTATTTTAGTCATGGTACTTCCAACTCTAGAGTTAAAGTGCATACAACTGAAAAGGATACGTTTGGTAATTATTTACTCTTAGATTTAACAGCTGATTCAAAACGATTTAGTCTATGTACCCTGTATGGGCCTAATAATGACAAACTAATTTTTACACTGAGCTTTTTTGGAAAATAGACTCCATTGGAAATGACCATTATATTATTTGTGGGGATTACAATCTTGTACTAGACTCAAAATTAGACTATGTTAATTATAGAAGCCTGGATAACAACAAGAAATCAAGGGAACTGTTATCTTCTGTTATAAATGATAGAAACTTGATAGACACTTTTAGACTAATAAATGGTGATGCTAACCAATATACATGGAGAAAACCAAACACTCTTCAGCAAGGCAGGCTAGATTTCTCCCTTGTCACTAGCAATCTTGTACAACATATAAGACAGTCTGATATAAAAGCAAGCTACAAATCCGATCATTCAGTTATAACTTTAGATTTAAATCTCTGTGAAGCAAACCATGGAACGGGACTTTGGAAGTTCAACAATTCTTTATTACATGATGAAGAATATTTAAAGTGCATAAAAATAAAAATAGATGAAATTAAAGAACAATATTGCTTACCTGTATACAACACTGAATCATTAACTACCATTGATAATAACATGCTCCAGTTTACTATTAAGGACCAACTATTTTTCGAAACCCTATTAATGGAGATCAGAGGCAAAACAATTTCCTATTCATCGTATAAACCCCAAAAAGATGAAAGAAAGAGAAGATGTTCTTGTCAAACAAATTGAACTTTCAGAAAAACATATTAATGAAACAAATATTGAAGAATTAGATTTACTACGACAGGAGCTTTAAAATATACGCAATATAAAAATGAAAGGATCATTTAAAAGATCACAAACCACAGAAACCCACAAAATACGTTTGCAATTTAGAAAAACAATATTCATCGAGTAAAACAATACCTGATATAGTTAATGATAACGGCCAGAAAATATATGATCAAAAAGATATTTTAACAGAAGCTGCTAACTATTATAAGACATGATATACTAAGGCTGCAACAAATCAAAATAATTATGATAATGATATTTTTGATGACCTTGAAAGAACAGAAACAGTAAAACTAAGCTATTACCAATCTCAAACATTAGAGGGCTTGTTGACAATTGAAGAAATCTCAGCTACTTTGAAAATAAGAAATATGATAAAAGCCCGGGCTCAGATGGCTTTACAACAGAATACAAAATTTCCCAATTTGCAGATGACACATCTTTATTATTGGATGACTCAGATAGTTCACTAAATGCTGCACTTGATTTTTTACAAGTTTCTGCACTAGAATCTGGACTTCAAATTAACTATGACAAAACAAATTTGATATGGATAGGTTCCAAGAAATATAGTACTTACTCAATTAAAACTAAGTACAAATTAGTATGGGGCACAACCAATTTTAAAGTGTTAGGCATTATATTTGATGTAAATTTGGAAACAATTTACAAAATGTTATACATTTTTGGAAAAAAGAAACCTTACACCACTAGGAAAATTAACCATAGTAAAATCTTTATTACTTCCCCTTTTCACACACATTTATTTATTGCTCTCCCCAGCTCTGGATTAAATGTATTGAAACAAATACATAACTCTTTTTGTAACTTCATCTGGGATGGACCCATAAAAATTAAACACAATATTGTCATTAAACCCTATGAAGAAGGAAGACTTAATATGATTGATATTTACTCATTTGAAAAAAGTATGAAATTGACTTGGATAAAGAAAATAGTAACATGTACAGGTCAATGTATTCAATTAGTGTATTCCATGTTTGATGTTAAAAAAAAAGCTAAATATGGGGAGTTCTTATGTTCAGAAAATTGTGAAAAGAATAGGTAACCACTTCTGGAAAGATGTCCTTATATATTATATTATGTACATAAATAAACTGAAAGTTTGTAAATTTGATGATGTATTAAATATGTCATTATTCTATAATAACAATTTTAAGATTGGTTTAAATTGCATTTATGAAAAAAATATGTATGATAGAGGAATACGATTTGTAAGAGACATATTATGTACCTCTGGAAATTTCAAGACTAAACCAGATATTGAGATTTGTATTGGTAAACGCCTGAATGTTTTATTTTACGAAGGACTAAAAAGAACTGTTTCAGAGTTCACTAGAAACTCTGGTTTTGATACAATATATAAACCAAATATTAATGGTGTTTTTATTTCTTTTTATTTAAGTGAACTTGTTCTGACGCAAAAACAAAACAAGTCAGTATATAACAAATTTATTGCCAATAATGAAAAACCTTCCAGTCAAAGCAAATGGAACGAAATCTTTATTGATATTGATTGGAAATATGCATACAGTTTTGTCTTTAAATTAACCAGAGATACATATATACAATGGTTTCAGACTAGAATTGTACATAGAATTTTAGGAACTAAATCTCTGCTATGTAAAATGAAAATTGTAACTGATAACATATGTTGTTTTTGTAAGAAAAACAAGGAAACTTTAACTCATCTTTTCTGGGAATGTGAACACATCCAACCAGTTATTAACCATGTTAAAAATGTAATAAATTCAAATTATATCAACTTGCCTACACTTTCTTGTCAGGACGTACTTCTTGGAATTTTTAATGAAAAAATGAACCCTATAAACATTTTATTTCTAGAAATTAAAAGATACATCTTTATATGGTAAAATCATGTAAAATCCCAACTATTACAGGGCTAAAGAAAATTCTACACTTATCATGGGAAATTCAAAAACATACAAATTACCGTGACAATGAATTCCAAAATTGGGCATTTGTGAGATTGCTGATACAATAAACCCCAAACTATGCAATATTTTTATCATAATATGTGTGTACACTTGAAAGACTCTATACTTGCAGTACACTGTGGCCTTGCCACTCTTTTTTTCTATACCTTGTATATACCTGATGTATTTAAACATTTGTTGTCAAGATTAATACATGTTTATTTACCCAAAACTAGTGAAGCAATGCAACATAGATTATACACTTCATTTTGTCTTTAATTATGTAATATTCATAGCATATATATATCATAATGATCTAGAATACTTATATCTATAAAATATTAGATTTTCTGATGTCAACAATTTTTGCAAAAAAGATTGTACACATCTTCTTTTGTATTCTATAATATATGACATTCTGTGTCAACAATTTAATATTCTTTATCATATGATATTATGTTTTTTAATTATTTTTCATAAGATATTATGCTTTTCAATTATTTCAGTTGGTACTAACACATATATAAAGGATACTATTGCTACTAACATATTTTCTGTATGGTATGTAGTAGGATGGCCTCGACCTGCACATACCTATGGACGAGGTAAATAAACTTGTTCGTCCCCTCCCCAAAAAATAAATGTAAAAAAAAAATCCTGAAAAAAATCTTATATTAAGATACTAATAATGGCATATAATAATGTGTATCTCCTGTCAGATAGTTTTCACAGGTTCTTTTAGAGTCGCTGTAAACCTACTAGTCGTACACTAAATAAGATACACTAAATCGCTGTGCCACAGTTGTGCTACAGATGTGACTAAATATTAATGAACAAACACTGTGTTAAATTGTTTTCTAGTAAATCATACATGTGTGCTTACTTTTTTTTTTGAATTTAATTGAATAAAAGTATATGTTTATGTTAAATTTTAACTAAAATAAATTCATAACTTAAATATTATTTAAGTACTTTAATAAATATATTTTGCGGTTTAATTGATTACTGTTATTTCAATAGGACTATTCTTTTTGACATGCTCATTTTACTGTGGAAATACTAATTTATCATTTTTGCGCTTTTCGCGCTCCCTCCATTGCGCGAATTTATGACCACTGCAAATATTTACCGATTCATGTAAATTATGCAGGCATTGTGACCGTTTTCATGCAATAAAGTGACATTTTTAGTAAAGAATTAGCGCCCCTGATGTGGAGTCTATACTTCAGTCGGCATTTAATTAACAAGATGTTGGTTTGACACAAAGTGATATTAATTATCTATTGTCTCGCCAAAATATGCGCTCCTTATTCTTCGGAAGTGAACCACTGTTATCAATTAATCTAATCCGGTGCTTATTCACTGCCATGTGTTATTGCAACAAACAAGCTGTTTCATTAGCAACCTTTACAGGCGTTCTGCCCAGTCGGGTGTTTCATCGAATAACTGACACGTTTGCTTGTTTATAAAACACAACTGATTTTTTTTTCAAAATCGGAATTGCGCGAATTTAAGATAGCGCGAATATGTCCGCGATCGCAATTGCGCGAAATGTGTACCCCGCGAATTCAAGTGATTAGAATTGGCGCTAACGTGAGTGACAGCGAATATAGTCAAAATTAAGCCCCTCCAAAAAATATACAGTAGTAAAGTTAATTATTTTAGATCACCGATAATATTGCTGTTTAGGATATGCTGCACAATATATAGTACACGAGTCCGCAGCATATCAAGGATGTCAAGTTTCTTTCAGGTCATCGCAACTAAGACCATCTATGTAACATCTAGACTTAATAACAAGGTTAATACTAGGAATTATACATATTGAATACAAGCGGTAATGGAGACCTGTCTATGTATAACCATCATAGTCTTTCAGTTTTAAAATATTGCTGTTTTTAGTTAATTGTAGCTATCGCAACTAAAAGTCTTTTTTTTTTAAACGGAGAGTTACATTATAGATGGTAATGTAGTCAAATGCTTGTGTAATATGATCTTCGTTTCATCCTCCCCCATCCTCATATACACATTCTAAAAAATACCAAAAATTGAAAACGCGGATTTTAAACGGTTTAAACTCATCGCATTCACTATTTTATACCATATTTAGGTCGTTGTTTTATTTGCAAAACTAAAACGCACCGAGTCAGTGGTGTCAGTTTCTACATATTTGTCCAGAGCGCTATACAATAACATCGTTTAAACCACCACAACTTCATGTATACGTATGCTCTAATTGATTTTGCTCACGGTGCGTATTCAAGTTTAGCTATGTCTTAATTAGGCCTGGCACTAGCGTAAATTGTTTTACATGGATATTACTAGTAACTTGGCGAAAACGTCAGTCCTGTGTGTAGCACTTATGTCTGCGCCACTCGTGAAAATATCATTTATATTTTATGATATATTTCCGCACAGTATTATTAACTTTGTTTATGCTAGTAGAAACTCAATGACCAGGAATGTTTTGACTTTGAAATTTTGAAAAAAAAGCAACCATGTTCTACATGTATTACTTTCAATTGGCTAATACTTAATTTCAAAACAAAGTTTGAATTTAAGCACTTTCCTTGTCAAAGGACCAACGAGTAAATTAAACAAAAATAAAGTATACATAGCAGTTATTCGCACGTTCCTGTTGTGACACAGGTGTCGTGAGTATAATGTTAGATATATAAACGAAATAAATGCGTTCCTCGGTTGGTTCATTGATTCATCAACAGTACTTGATTGAGCTTTTTCATCAATTGTTGTTATATTTTCAGGGTCAAGAACCTAGAATAGACGCCTAAAATATTACAGTGCCACAGTTCAAAAGCAAAGTATCCAAAGTAATCATGTCGTCACCTTGCACGTCCATCAGGCGTTACAAACTGCAAGCACTGACGTTTGCCGTCCTTGTGCTCATCGTTTGCGTCCAGGTCAATATCATACACCGACTACATGAATTTGGTAACAACCTTTAAATATGATTCATTGAAGCTTATAACAGCACGTTTTGTACTTAAAATGGTAAAACATGCCAATTTTCAAATTTTGTATGTTCAATTTTTCTTAAATTGATTATTGGCCATGTTCTGTTTAAAATTATATACACTATTGATATATACCTATTAAACATACTTTACCCTTTAAAATGTATAATGATAACAAAATATTTAATAATAGAAAAAAGAAACAGGATATTTTTTTTCATTTCGCATTTTTTATATGTTGTTAGATTTAAATATGGGTGAATTTGGTATGAAAATTAAGATTATAATTGAACTTATCAATTATTTTAATGCCCCAAAATTGATCAATCTACAAAACGTTAACGTCATCCAAACGCAACATTTTATATGCACTGTACTTTTTGTCATTATAGGAAATGCCATGTTCTTACTCACTTTGTATTGATTCATCTTCGTTTATTATATATTGGCAATGTTCTTTATGAATATGCTATTAACTCTTTGACTTGACTTGTATTCTTTTTTACAATTAAACTATGACAAATGTGTTAATTCAAGCAATTAAATTCACATTCCTGGGCGCATGAAAGTATAATACTGTTAAATGGTTTTGAGATAACTGATCATTAAGGAGGCTGTTACCACCAAAACGTTATATAGCAATATAAATGATATTGCATTATGGAAATGCCAATAAAATATATTAATATATATATTAATATTAATGATTGTTTTTTCATTTTGTCTGGATATGCCCCATTGAGACCCTTTTCTTAGGGACAGTCCCTTTTATCATTGCAATACAAGGCATGTGTACAAAGGACACGGATACCCCCACATTCCACAGGTTGCCACAAAACTCTATATGTAATTACTTTACCCGCATGCTTAAGTTCACATGGTGATGAATATGTTAATACAGTTTCATCACTCTAGCAGTTAGACTTTTCCAGTTACACGCAACACAAGTAAAAAAATGTCAATATTTGCTAAAAAAGGGACAAAATCTGCAACAAAATACCCAGGTGCACATGTCCACATTCTGATGAATACGTTTATAAAGTTTCATCACTCTAGCAGTTATACTTTTTGACACAAAAATACGACAGACGGACGGACGGGATAGACGGGACGAACGGACAAGGGCAAATCTATATGCCCACCCCACCTCTGAAAGTAGGGGCCATATAAAAATTATTAATATTTCTTTGCAGATAATTATGTTATACGACATCATTCTCGGATCAGTCCCACAGAAAGCGAAACTATTCATAAGGTACGTTACTTTCAGAAATAAACGCATACCTTTTACGTTGTTGTATTATCTTTGTAATTCAATGTAATGTGTTAGATGTTATGTTATGATACGTTTATCGACGTGTAAGAGTTCAAGTACTATTTAAAAAACAAAGTATTGATCTAAGTAAAATGTAACATTTTAAATCGTTTACAGATTGTCTCCCATTCAACAACAACTGAAAAGGTTTTGGAGCGCCAGCGGAACACAAAGTCAGATATTGCTGCGCCACATGACTGCGATGAAGACAAAACTGACGAACCGCCTGGATACAAAGCTGCTGCCTTAGCAAGACGTCTTTGTTTGGAGGAAAGGCTAGACCACGGGCCAGCAGTGCCAGTCTCTCGTCTGCACTACATTCCAAATAAGAACATAACGTTTTGTTCAATGGCAAAGACTGGTTCGACGTTTTGGGGTCGGGTATTTGTGATGGCCACAGAACCTTATCCAAACAAATATAGCCATCCATATGACGTCACTATCAATGAGGTATGCAGTTCTATAGGGAAACGGTATACATTGAATAACAATGTAAGTTTAAATCACGATCACTTTAGTTTTACATTCGTTCGAAATCCGTATTCTAGACTTTTGTCTGCTTATGTGGACAAACTTGTTCCCCCGAATCCAATATTTTGGGAAAATCTAGGTTTTACAGCAGTGACGAAATTTCGAAAGCGACAAAACATCAGCAAGAAATCTGCAACTAAAGACTTTGAGAATAGTAACGATACAAAACCAACCGGACACGATGTAATATTTGCAGAGTTTGTGCAATTTGTCACAGAGGCTGAGCGACACGAAGCAAGTCCCAATCCACATATTTCTAGCGTTAAGAAACACTGCCGGCCGTGTTCATCGTTCTTCACGTTCATAGGTAAAATAGAAAACATTGCAGAAGATGGTTTCTATATTATGAATAAAATAGGAATCAGCAAAGCAGCCATTGTAGCACTGACAATGAATATGTCAAACCTTAGAAAGGACGATGCTATAACTGATGGGATAAGAGGACCCTTCCAGTGGAAGAAAGATGTGTTAAAATACATGACTTGGGATAGGGCACTACAGAGACTGTGGTTAAAGCTGCAGATGCGTGGATTGATAGAGAGGGACATCAAACTTGACCTGACTGATGAACGGATAAAGACAATTACAGCTGACCAGTTTATAAACATTGCAAGAGCAGCACACGCGCGGTCGAATCCAGGAAAGCTAAAACTGCAAAGCAAAGCAGTTAAAAACGAAGCGTTTGCCAGCGTTCCTTTAAAAGATTTGAAGGCGTTCAGAGACGCATTCGAGGATGATTTTACAGTACTTGGCTATGATCCCTCTCCGCCTGAAATATTTAATCGAAACGAACTCCCGGTTGAGCCTTCATTGTTTTTCAATACGTTGTAGTGACTTTTGTTGAAGATTTTGAAATCCATACTGTAATTAAAGACACATTTGGACATTTTTTGAGACTGTCTATTGTATACTGACCTTTGACTTCAATATTCGAAATATCCAAATTTCAAGTCTGCATTACTTTATAAATAAGTGTTTATAATAATATAGGCGGTCTGAACCAAGATGGTCGAAATTCCTATTGGCATGTTCGTCAACGCGTCAACACATAGGCTACAGAAAAGCAGAAGAGATCTGCATCTTGAGCTTCCAACAAACAACTCAGCCGGCATGTATTGATAAGCGTGTTTAGGGTTTGGTTTTCAATATAAAGCTGCCTTTAACAAGTCACCGTTTTGAGGTGTCAAACAAGTACAGGAAGCAGCCACTGTGTTTAAAAGGATTTTTTGAGGAAATACAGACATTATACAAAATACTGCGAAATTAGAGACACTTAATATGAATTATGTATGTGGGAACCCTTTGTGATTAAACAATAATATTATACACCTTATATGCATTGTTCGTGACAAAAAGTGACTACGACGTCAGCAACGTCATAATTGCAATCATGCCGTACGGTGATAGCGGTTTAGTGCCCGTTTTATAAATATAACTGTTTAACTCAAAATAGTATGTTTGTTTTCAAACTTTCAACACATTTGTCAAATAGATTCCTGTTTATTGTGATGCACAATTCCCCAACATCTACATACTTCTCAAAAAAAATATCTACACATATCTTATTATCTACATCTACACTATAATAATCACCAACATATTCAGTTTATTTTCAATAAAATCTACACACATTTTTAATTTCTTATTATCACTAACAGCTAAAACCGTCTTATAATCACCGATATCTTCATGCATATCATCACCAACAACTCATCACCAATATCTTCATGCATATCATCACCAACAACTCCACAATTCTCACAGTTCCAGCATTTATCCATTTTCATCACTGAATTCTACACACGTATCATCACTGTAGTGGTGTGGGTGGGGGCGCATGGTACACAAAGTCCATTTGATATTTTTCCAATTTTATTAGATGTCGACCAATATAGTCATGAGGGAAAGACCTGTACAAATAAGATCAATGTTACAAACAAAACACAACATACTACAAAATGTACAATACAAATTGAAATGCAATTAATGTCAAATCAATGTTATACATTTCATAATTAATTAATACAACTTTCGAATAAAGAAAATAATAATAAACCTCACCAGGTTGGAATAACAATGATGCACAAAATGTGTGAGACTTGCGTTCCTCAGTGCTGTGGCCAAATGCAATCATGGTCAGTAAAATTTACATGAAATGAATAGGTTTAACTATCCTAACCAATGAAAATCTTGCATCGGACAAATCCAAAGAAACGATTGGACATAACAAGTATTTCATCACAATACACGGATGGATGCACACTGGACAGGAAACTAAATTTTGACACAGTAAATGGACGTGTACAAAACAAGGGACGTAATAAAATGACCTGTACTACATCACCAAAACCTAATTATTATCATTTTAACATCAACACATATCATTATCATTAACATCTACACATTTCTTACACTAACATTTTCACACTTCTCATCACTAACACCTACACACTTCTCATCACCAACATCTACACTCTTCTCATCACTGACATCTGCACACTTCTCATCGCCAACATCTACACACTTCTCATCACTAACATCTACACACTTCTCATCACCAACATCTACACACTTCTCATCACTAACATCTGCACACTTCTCATCGCCAACATCTACACGCTTATCATCACTAACATCTACACACTTCCCATCACTAACATCACACACTTCTCATCACTTACATCTATACACTTCGCACATCTACACACTTCTCATAACTAACATCTTCACACTTCCTATCACAAACATCTGCACACTTCTCATCACTTATATCTACACACTTCTCACATCTACACACGTCTCATCACTAACATCTTCACACTTCTCGACACTAACATGTATACACTTCTCATCACTAGCATCACAATAGTTCTGTTTGCTATTTCCTAAAACATATTCAACCGAAGTCATATTTTGCCATTAAAAAGATCAAAATGAAAAATATGTATGTTAAACATTGTTTTATTTTAAATGCAGATTAAGTTTGTAAACATAGTACGTATTAGCTTTGGGGTGTACGTATTATGAAGTTAGAGTCCCAATGTTATTTTACCACTGTAAACAATTTTTTCAATCTAAGATTTTTCGTATAAAAATTATACAGTTTTAAGATATGCGTATGGTCAGTATTACACACTAAATAATTATATGTCATACAAAATTTATGTTCAATTCAATATGTACAACTAACACTAAAATATGTAGCAAAATACTGTCACAATTGCCAATATTAAAATCGTAGTTGTATCAGTTCTACCTTACAGATTTTTTTGCAATTACACATTTTCCACAGTAAAATAGGACCGTGTTCATGCATGCATGGACGCAGTTTTACAGGACTGTGAAAACAATACAAGAAAACTGTTTGTTTTTTTATTATTAAAGGAAACATGCGTACAAATACAAATAAAGATCTAAATTTAACAAACATACCTAAACTTGATGAATCGCCAAGCAAAGTCAGCCAAGACATATAATAGGTCGATTCTATGTTTGATGTCTTAATGTAAAGGATTTTTATTAATTAATGTTTATAACATGGTCTACGCGTTTTTTGCGATTGACTATTTGCAAAAACAAATCAAGATATCCAGCATATAGTAGAGTAGCCTAGGTTCAAACCTAAAGTAGTACTAGAGAGCGAACCGAACAAGAGAGGGGTGCAACAGTCTACCGATTTACTCTGGGTCATTCTATAGGATGGTAACATGGCCAAACTAGAAAGCAGTCGGAGAGCGCAGAAGGTAACTACTCCGTGAATGACTGCAAGGTTACGTTCCATGCCAAATATCTTACAATCATAAAGATTTATTTAAAAGATTCCAGGACTCTTGCAAATCCGGAAAATTATTGCTGTCAGAAAAAACAAAACACAAGTAAACCAAATATTTAATTTGACCGAATAAATTTGGCTGTACCTTAAGTGTAAAGAAAGTACAAACAAACACTATTTTTAAGTCAAGGACAGCCGCAATCCTCAACATAGATTATAATGATATAAATATACATGAAAGCAATGTAACACTACTATAAATCGTATGTAGTAATAGAAATATGAAATATGAAGACATTAAGTTGATGAAAAATAGTGATAACTAGCTATCATATTATATAGCATACAACATACAAACTTAACAAATAACTCAACACCTTCGATTACAACTAAACTGCACGTGTATTTCATGTTAATCCGTTACAAGGCTTGATGACACCGTTTTGTATTCAGAAATTGCTATAGATAATTACATTATTCAACGCAAATACCTGGACAGTCACGGAGGGGGGCGTTTGCATCTATAGTCACAAATACATCGCATTTAACCCGAGGGAAGATCTTCAACATCAGGAACTTGAAGCTACTTTTATTAAACTTGTATTATCTAAATCGAAACCCATTGTATGTGGTGTTTTATGCAGACCTCCAAAGCAGACTAACTTTTATGAAGTTTAAGAAATAGTATTATTATCTAGTTCTACTCTCAATGCCACTGAATCGGTGTTTTTAGGTGATTTTAATACCAATGTATCCTCCAGTTGTAAATGTCCATTTCAAAATGCTTTGAAATCTTTATATGATTTATTCAGTCTTACACAACTGATAAGTGACGTTACTGAAATATCATCATCATCTTCTACAACTATTGACCTTATTCTTGTATCTGATCCCGCACAAAATTTCACAGAGTGGGGTAATAGATTGCTGTATAAGTGATCATATTTTAACTTATTGAACTAGAAAGGTTACACGTGAATTTATAGGTAAACACAACACTGTTACAATTCGCTCTTTGAAAAATTATAATGAAGAAAGCTTTCAACAGTAATGTTGTCTGATGATGTAAATACTGAATGCTCTAATTTTAAATCCATTTTTCTTTTAAGCTTAGATAGTATTGCGCCCGTTACGACTATAAGACTAAAACAGAGGACAGAAGAGTGGATGGATTCAGAAGTGCTTCAATGTATTAAGGACAGGGATAAAGCCTTTCACAATTTCAAAAATAACAAAAGTGTTGAATATCAAGCTAGGTTCAGGGCATTGAGAAATAAGGCAAACACTGTTATTTCAAATGCAAAGAATAATTATTTTAAATCATCTTTAGAAAATAGTCATACAGACCCCAAATCCTTGTGGAAACGGCTTAAGAATTTGGGACTTCCTAGTAAGAAAGGTAAATGCTCAAGCAATATTGGTCTTAATATTGACGGTGATATTTGTTTTGAAAAGGTGAAGGTTGCCGAAAAATTTGATTCTTATTATACCACTGTTGCTGAAAGTCTTGTTAGTAAACTCCCTAAATGGAAACTTATTACAGCCAATAAAACCACACAGTAACATGGTGATTTTATGTACATATTGCCCCTTTAGTGCCGCTCCCTGTTTTGAGTTTACAAGACAACTTAAAGTTTTGGTATCGCGAAAAAAAAAATTCTTCATCATTATTAACATATTTCTGATGTGCATGCAAAATTTCAGACCGATCCACAAAGTAGAAATGCTTGAAAACGCATTTGAGAATGATGCCTGATAAGCAATATTTCTTAAGTTGTTTTCAGTGCTTTGATTATATGGGGTGCCTGAGTCAATTTGTGTACTTAATTCATAGACATCAGTAAAAATACTAGCATCTGTTTACATACTTTCATGCAATAGAGATAAACCTTGTATAAAACGTGTTCATTTTTGGTTTTAGCATGATTTAGTGTGCTGCAAGATGCACAAGACGGGTTCCGTGCTGTTTTTCTTTTCTTTTCTTACTTGTAAAAGCGGTTTTCGCGGTAAAAATCGTAATGCATATTAAAAATCATGATATTTATCGCATGTTTTCCATGAAACTTATTACAGCCAGTAAAACCACACAGTAACATGGTGATTTTATGTACACATTGCCCCTTTAGTGCCGCTCCCTGTTTTGTGTTTATAAGAAAACTTAAAGTCTTGGTATCGCGAAAAAAAAAAGTTCTACATCATTATAACCAATCATCTTAAGTTGTTTTCAGTGCTTTGATTATATGGGGTGCCTGAGTCAAATTGTGTACTTTATTCATAGACATCAGTCAAAATACTAGCATCTGTTTACATACTTTCCTGCAATAGAGATAAACCTTGACTAAAACGTGTTCATTTTTGGTTTCAGCATGATTTAGTGTGCTGCAAGATGCACAAGACGGGTTTCCGTACTGTTTTTCTTTTTTTTTTACTTGAAAAATCGGTTTTCGCGGTAAAAATCGTAATGCATATTAAAAATCATGATATTTCTCGCATGTTTTCCATGAAACATATTACAGCCAATAAAACCAAACAGTAACATGGTGATTTTATGTACACATTGCCCCTTTAGTGCCGCTCCCTGGTTTGTGTATAAGACAACTTAAAGTTTTGGTATCGCGAAAAAAAAAAAAAAAAAAATTCCTCATCATTATTAACATATTTCTGATGTGCATGCAAAATTTCAGTCTCATCCACAAAGTAGAAATGCTTGAAAACGCATTTGAGAATGATGTCTGATAAGCAATCTGGCTTAATTTGTTTTCAGTGTTTTGATTATATGGGGTGCATGAGTCAAATTTTGTACTTAATTCATAGACATCAGTCAAAATACTAGCATCTGTTTGCATACTTTCATGAAATAGAGATAAACCTTGTATAAAACGTGTTCATTTTTGGTTTTAGCATGATTTAAAGTGCTGCAAGATGCACAAGACGGGTTTCCGTACTGTTTTTATTTTTTTCTCTTGAAAAAGCGGTTTTCGAGGTACAAATCGTAATGCATATTAAAAATCATGATATTTATCGCATGTTTTCCATGAAACTTATTACAACCAATAAAACCATACAGTAACATGGTGATTTTATGTACACATTGCCCCTTTAGTGCCTCTCCCTGTTTTGTGTATAAGACAACTTAAAGTTTTGGAATCGCGAAAAAAAAATAATTCTACATCATTATTAACATATTTCTGATGTGCATGCGAAATTTCAGACTGATCCACAAAGTAGAAATGCTTGAAAACGCATTTGAGAATGATGTCTGATAAGCAATAAGGCTTAAGTTGTTTTCAGTGCTTTGATTATATGGGGTGCCTGAGTCAAACTGTGTACTTAATGCATAGACATCAGTCAAAATACTAGCATCTGTTTACATACTTTCATGCAATAGAGATAAACCTTGTATAAAACGTGTTCATTTGTGGTTTTAGCATGATTTAGTGTGCTGCAAGATGCACAAGACGGGTTGCCGTACTGTTTTTCTTTTCTTTTTACTTGAAAAAGCGGTTTTCGCGGTAAAATTTGTAATGTATATTAAAAATCATGATATTTATCACATGTTTTCCATGAAACTTATTACAGACAATAAAACCACACAGTAACATGGTGCTTTTATGTACACATTGCACCTTTAGTGCCCCTCCCTCTTTTGTGTAGAAGACAACTTAAAGTTTTGGTATCGCGAAAAAAAAACGATTCTACATCACTATTAACATTTTTCTGATGTGCATGCAAAATTTTAGACCGATCCACAAAGTAGAAATGCTTGAAAACGCATTTGAGAATGATGCCTGATAAGCAATCTGGCTTAAGTTGTTTTCAGTGCTTTGATTATATGGGGTGCCTGAGTCAAAGTGTGTAATTAATTCATAGACCTCAGTCAAAATACTAGCATCTGTTTACATACTTTCATGCAATAGAGATAAACCTTGTATAAAACGTGTTCATTTTTGGTTTTAGCATGATTTAGTGTGCTGCAAGATGCACAAGACGGGTTTCCGTACTGTTTTTATTTTTTTCTCTTTAAAAAGAGGTTTTCGCGGTAAAAATCGTTATGCATATTAAAAGTCATGATATTTATAGCATGTTTTCCATGAAACATATTACAGCCAATAAAACCATACAGTAACATTGTGATTTTGTTTACACATTGCCCCTTTAGTGCCGCTCCGTGTTTTGTGTTTATAAGACCACTTAAAGTTTTGGTATCGCGAAAAAAAAAAGCACAATTATACATCATTATTAACAAATTTCTGTTGTGCATGCGCAATTTTAGACCGATCCACAAAGTAGAAATGCTTGAACACGCATTTGAGAATGATGCTTGATAAGCAAACTGGCTAAAGTTGTTTTCAGTGCTTTGATTATATGGGGTGCCTGAGTCAAAGTGTGTACTTAATTCATAGACATCAGTCAAAATACTAGCATCTGTTTACATACTTTCATGCAATAGAGATAATTCTTGTATAAAACGTGTTCATTTTTGGTTTTAGCATGATTTAGTGTGCTGCAAGATGCACAAGACGGGTTCCGTACTGTTTTTCTTTTCTTTTTTTACTTGAAAAAGCGGTTTTCGCGGTAAAAATCGTAATGCATATTAAAAATCATGATATTTATCGCATGTTTTCCATGAAACTTATTACAGCCAGTAAAACCACACAGTAACATGGTGCTTTTATGTACACATTGCCCCTTTAGTGCCGCTCCCTGTTTTGTGTTTATAAGAAAACTTAAAGTTTTGGTATCGCGAAAAAAAAAAGTTCTACATCATTATAAGCAATCATCTTAAGTTGTTTTCAGTGCTTTGATTATATGGGGTGCCTGAGTCAAATTGTGTACTTTATTCATAGACATCAGTCAAAATACTAGCATCTGTTTACATACTTTCATGCAATAGAGATAAACCTTGACTAAAACGTGTTCATTTTTGGTTTCAGCATGATTTAGTGTGCTGCAAGATGCACAAGACGGGTTTCCGTACTGTTTTTCTTTTTTTTTTACTTGAAAAATCGGTTTTCGCGGTAAAAATCGTAATGCATATTAAAAATCATGATATTTCTCGCATGTTTTCCATGAAACATATTACAGCCAATAAAACCAAACAGTAACATGGTGATTTTATGTACACATTGCCCCTTTAGTGCCGCTCCCTGGTTTGTGTATAAGACAACTTAAAGTTTTGGTATCGCGAAAAAAAAAAAAAAAAAAATTCCTCATCATTATTAACATATTTCTGATGTGCATGCAAAATTTCAGACTCATCCACAAAGTAGAAATGCTTGAAAACGCATTTGAGAATGATGTCTGATAAGCAATCTGGCTTAATTTGTTTTCAGTGTTTTGATTATATGGGGTGCATGAGTCAAATTTTGTACTTAATTCATAGACATCAGTCAAAATACTAGCATCTGTTTGCATACTTTCATGAAATAGAGATAAACCTTGTATAAAACGTGTTCATTTTTGGTTTTAGCATGATTTAAAGTGCTGCAAGATGCACAAGACGGGTTTCCGTACTGTTTTTATTTTTTTCTCTTGAAAAAGCGGTTTTCGAGGTACAAATCGTAATGCATATTAAAAATCATGATATTTATCGCATGTTTTCCATGAAACTTATTACAACCAATAAAACCATACAGTAACATGGTGATTTTATGTACACATTGCCCCTTTAGTGCCTCTCCCTGTTTTGTGTATAAGACAACTTAAAGTTTTGGAATCGCGAAAAAAAAATAATTCTACATCATTATTAACATATTTCTGATGTGCATGCGAAATTTCAGACTGATCCACAAAGTAGAAATGCTTGAAAACGCATTTGAGAATGATGTCTGATAAGCAATAAGGCTTAAGTTGTTTTCAGTGCTTTGATTATATGGGGTGCCTGAGTCAAACTGTGTACTTAATGCATAGACATCAGTCAAAATACTAGCATCTGTTTACATACTTTCATGCAATAGAGATAAACCTTGTATAAAACGTGTTCATTTGTGGTTTTAGCATGATTTAGTGTGCTGCAAGATGCACAAGACGGGTTTCCGTACTGTTTTTCTTTTCTTTTTACTTGAAAAAGCGGTTTTCGCGGTAAAATTTGTAATGTATATTAAAAATCATGATATTTATCACATGTTTTCCATGAAACTTATTACAGACAATAAAACCACACAGTAACATGGTGCTTTTATGTACACATTGCACCTTTAGTGCCCCTCCCTCTTTTGTGTAGAAGACAACTTAAAGTTTTGGTATCGCGAAAAAAAAACGATTCTACATCACTATTAACATTTTTCTGATGTGCATGCAAAATTTTAGACCGATCCACAAAGTAGAAATGCTTGAAAACGCATTTGAGAATGATGCCTGATAAGCAATCTGGCTTAAGTTGTTTTCAGTGCTTTGATTATATGGGGTGCCTGAGTCAAAGTGTGTAATTAATTCATAGACCTCAGTCAAAATACTAGCATCTGTTTACATACTTTCATGCAATAGAGATAAACCTTGTATAAAACGTGTTCATTTTTGGTTTTAGCATGATTTAGTGTGCTGCAAGATGCACAAGACGGGTTTCCGTACTGTTTTTATTTTTTTCTCTTTAAAAAGAGGTTTTCGCGGTAAAAATCGTTATGCATATTAAAAGTCATGATATTTATAGCATGTTTTCCATGAAACATATTACAGCCAATAAAACCATACAGTAACATTGTGATTTTGTTTACACATTGCCCCTTTAGTGCCGCTCCGTGTTTTGTGTTTATAAGACAACTTAAAGTTTTGGTATTGCGAAAAAAAAAGCACAATTATACATCATTATTAACAAATTTCTGTTGTGCATGCGCAATTTTAGACCGATCCACAAAGTAGAAATGCTTGAACACGCATTTGAGAATGATGCTTGATAAGCAAACTGGCTAAAGTTGTTTTCAGTGCTTTGATTATATGGGGTGCCTGAGTCAAAGTGTGTACTTAATTCATAGACATCAGTCAAAATACTAGCATCTGTTTACATACTTTCATGCAATAGAGATAATTCTTGTATAAAACGTGTTAATTTTTGGTTTTAGCATGATTTAGTGTGCTGCAAGATGCTTGATGTATCAAATGGCCCGGGGTGCGGAAGAGGATCTAAAATCCGACCAAAGTCTATTTCCCAGGACCCGGAATCAATCGGCATGTCAAATTCGCGACTATCGGGAATTGCTTTAAGTCTAAAGTTCCATATATGCCCGTCGCTCCACCCTGGGGAAAATATTGGTAGGTGAATATTTTTAACATGTTTATTAAATAACTCATAAGTGGAAAATATTTTGGCATGGTTGTTTGTTATAGAGATATTATGTCCGTAGTAAATGGGTAATTGTATTTCAAATCCATACTGTCTCAATCAAAAAGGGCTAGCACGTGGGCATCGTGTAGTGTTATTTTGAAATGCACCATAATACACGGCGTAGTGTAGTTCTGGTTTATTTCTGTTTTTTATGCCCATCGCATACTAAAATCGAACCGTCCGTCCGTTTGTTCGTTTGTCCGCGGACTAGGTTGAATTAGTATTTTATGTGGCTTAAAAATGCTTTTAGGTGGCTATTTTAAGACATTTAACTATCTATTTTTCGTAAGGGAGCCACTTAAGTATCATCGCGTAAGGACTTCCGTCCGTGCGTCCGTCTGTCCGCCCGCTAGTCCGTCCGGCTTGAAAAATGTCTTTACTATTAATGTCTTCACCAGGAAAACCAACCCCCATTACTATATTTTGTATTTTGAAAGATTTATGCCTTTTTTTAACTTAGTCATTTTGGTTAGTTTTTCATAAAGACAAATATCTTGAAAACTATCAAAGGTATTTACTTGAAACTTAAAATACTTCTTTAATATCAACGTCTCCCCCAGGTAAAGCAAGCCCCATAACTCTATTTAGTTTTTGACAGATTAATGCCCTTTTTCAACTTATAGATTTTGGTTTGTTTTCCACAGCAGCCATTTTGATTGAAATAATTAAGATTATAGTTTCCATTCATGTTTAGTTACCTAGATTCATTTTGGTGTCAAATGACGCCCTTACTAAATGAGCATTCGGGGGCATATGTAACCTGAAAGTGACACCACTTGTTTTATTGTAGTTTTACATTTTTAAATATTTCCTTTTACTAGCTGCGATGTCGTCCTGCACATGCGCTTCTAAATTTAGCGTGCATTGGAACATTTACTGTACTTACCTAACCCCATTATTTACACACAGGGTTGCGCAAACCATTAGCAAGCCCTTTGTATTTGTTAACAATTAAGATTGTTTTGAAAGATAATTTGCGTATCTCGAATCCCCGAGTGAGTTAAGAATACCTACCAATTAGTATGAATCGATTACGATAAAGTTACAATGCTTAAGAATGCACTACGAATTTGTTAATTAAGAATTAACTACGAAATATGTGAATCAGGAGTTCGTGGATAAAATTTTGAACAGTTCAAATCTGTTGCCACACATCCCGACTGCTCAAGAATTGCTAGAACTGACAATAATCATATACGAATCAGTTAAAAGATCTTCACGAACTGATTACGATTAAACTACGAATCCTAAAATTTATCCTTTTTTGGAGATTCGTAGGATTCGTGATTTGGGATATGTGTATGCCATAGTTACTGTTCGCAGTGTACAGCAGTCATCGTTCAGCAGCTAACTGTCAATGCTGTTATCCACGTTCATTTATAATTCGAACATGATACTCGCTTTTGTATAGACTAAGAACACAATTATCCTTGCTAAACTACCCAATAAACAACACAAAAAGAAGTTCCAATCACAATTGCAAAACTATATGTTAAATCATGTTATAATCGAAATAAGTTTCGCGTTATCGTTGTTTATCGTCCAATAGACAACTCTTTGTCGTTCAGATGCGTGGCTATGAAACAACTAAGGCTAATGCCCTCGTAGTTTAATTTCTACGCATCAGAGCTCCAAATCGTTGTTTATTGGCCGATAAACAACGATATATCGAAAATTATTTCTTAACTATATATTATACCTAATTTATATACATGTATTCATTAACAATATTTTTTATATATACGCTTGTAAGCACCGAATTTCAATGACTGGAAATTGTACATTCAGGAATTTGTAGTAGATTTTCGTGTGTGATTTTTGTAAAAATAAGAATTATAACAAAACATTCTAGCGTTGTCCAAAGTCGACACCTGTCAGTACATGATGCCAGAGCAAATTTACAGTTGCAACTTGTCAAACAAGGATTTAGTTGACCAACATGGATTTATATTTCAGTCTCAATAAATAGCATATGGTTATAGTGTGAAAACATTGACCTGGTCCTGCTGACCTTCATTTACATAAAATTTCCGGTTAATTAATGATCTATGATTAGAGTCGGTCTGCGCCGTCAACATACCCACGAAAGTTCACGGGCCCAGTATTGATCCGCACCCAGTTGTATAAACAGTTTAACCAGCGGTTAACCGCATACCGGCGGTTACAAGTTGGTTACTCGTTGGTAAGAGTTTGTATCAAATTAGGTAAATTATACCAATCGGTGAAAACCTGGTTAAAACTTACCCTGCTACTGTAACTAAGACAAAATGGCCGACATTCTAGACGCTAACCATCGACGACCTAGACAATTTCGACGAGTAAACAGACAATTAACGGATTTTGACGACAACGAACTACGGAGACGGTACAGATTTTCAACGACAAGTATTGACAGACTAGAGGAATTAATAGGACATAGACTACAAAAGACGTACCAGACGCAACCAACCATTGACACCGCGGCAACAGATAATGATTGCGCTAAGGTTTTATGCTTCGGGGAACTTCCTTCAATTGATAGGGGACACTTTTGGGGTAGATGTTGCCACTGTGTCAAGGGTTGTGACGGCTGTGACTGACGCTTTGTTCGACCTAAAAGACAGGACGATACGCTTTTCGACGTCTGACGACGAACTAAAAGGACGCACACATCAATTTTTACGCATTTCGTGAGATACGATGTGTCGTCGGGTGCATAGACGGCACCCATGTTCGAATAATTGCCCCAGGGCGAGAACAGGAGCCGACATTTGCTAACAGAAAACGGCAGTACTCGATAAATATTCAAGCAACATGCGATTACAAAGGTACATTGCTCAATACTATAGTCATTTTTTTTAAAATATGCAATCGTCAAGAAACACAGTTCTTCACTTGTCCGTAAATCCATTATATTGTGATCAAACCGAACGACAAACTTTTAATGCGAACAAAATTATCTAGTCCAAACTTACCCTATATAATGCAATAATATCCATAAAATATATATAATCCATAATTCAATTCCAACTAACTGTTGATATTGCATTTAGGTCTATAGAAACTTATTTTAAATTATTTCACAATCACAGACCCTAAAAGTTACTGGCATAAATATGTGCTCTTGGTACTGGTAAACTGCTTAAAATGGCTAAGCTTGCCCAGGAAAGCGTGAGTAGGTTAACTGACTCAAATATTATTAAAAACGGCTAAAAATCTAATCAAACAAACAAATAAAACAAACAAGTTGTATCGAATTCTACTTGCGTATTTAAGGTGTAAAGTAACTACTTGTGTTATTGCAACTGTAAACTATTTTGAACCGATTGTTTTATCGCATTCAATTCAAAGAATTATTTACATTTTCTTTGCACGCATATAGAACTAAATGTGTGGTTTTCAAATTAATGCAGATTTCCAGCGAGGTGTCTTACTCGGAGACGCAGGATATCCTTGCAGACCGTTTCTGATGACACCATACGCAAATCCAGGTGATATTGATTGGACTAAATGAATAAAATAAATAATGTCTTGTGGTATTGGTATCATACTGCGAATTGCTCACTTTTTTGTAAGATTTTAAATTTGTTTAAGTATCATTGTTAAACGCAAGTAACTGTTTGGTCTAAAAGAGATATACAGATATAGTATATTATACTCAAATGGTTTAAGTGTGTTACTGTATATATCAAGGTGAATATTAATATATGTATGTATGTTAATTAATACATGCATTACATTATACTTTCTATTTTTTAATAATATATAAAAGCAATTGTATGTAACTACATGTCTTATGCAGTCAGTGACGCAGAACAGAGGTACAATCATGCCCATACGGGAACCCGCAACCTCATCGAAAGGGTGTTCGGAATGTGGAAGCGGAAATTCCATGTACTTCACTCAGAGGTATAAGTTGCCTACATTAAGCAAATGATGTAGATACCCAATTTTTCCGTGTTAATTTAAATTTAATGGGACATGCATTTTTAAGTTAAAGGCTGCTTATAGTTATTTTTAGACAAAAGAAAAACATTCCATGTGATATATGTGATTTGGTTTACACAATGATCCAAAATATGGTAAACTTGCATTTTCAATGAAAATCAAACCATGCCATCAAGTTGCATTATCGCTCATTTAACGGTGTGTTCATTTAATCTTTGAGCAGATAAGAATGAAGCCAGAGAAGTGCAGCAAGATCATAATGGTCTGTGCCATTCTGTACAACCTGTCCATCCTGTGGAAGGAACCAGATGTTATTGATGAAGTTCTGGACGACCAACCACAGCCTGAGCAATACCAGGGACAGATGGATGGCCGCGGTGTAAGGACCCACATCACACGCATGTACTTCAGCTGAGGTTAGTATTAAGACTTAGTATTGGGTGTCAACATAACAACAGTTTGATTTCTCGTTTTTTTGATTCCAGACCAGTAATATATAAACTGAGATAAACAAATCTTAGATCTAAATAAATAATTTATATCCCAGACAACGTTTGATAGTCTGGTGTATTAAGTTAATATAACAAAATATAAAACGTTTTCTGGGGTATAAATTATTTATTTAGATCTAATATTTCGGGATGGCAACGCATAGCACAATTGATATTCGAATATTCTATTGATAACGTATTAGAATATTTGATCGTCGGTTGCAGTTATTATTATTATTATTATTATTATTATTATTATGGTGATGTTAAAAAGACTTGCGGTATATAATTACTACAAACGTACGGCTAGAAAACCGCGGCGAATACACGGACAAAGCGCTTCATATTCAGAAATATGTTTTGTATTACATTTGAACAAGAGTTAGCCTTCGATTAATTGTAGGCTTGTTGACAACTAAGCTGCCTGTTCCCACGACTTTCAAACATGTGTCCAGAGTACCACAAACCGTCGGATATACCTAGGGACGCGATGCGTTATTTCAGAGCACATGTACGCAGTAACACCAATTAGCATCCATAAGACGCTTTAATCTCCTACTACTGATAAAGAGACAATAGGCCACATAATGGGATTAACATGCAGTAATAATTAACAACAGTGTGCTAGGTCGACTTTGACAACTATCCTGCGTACTAGTGAAGCTAAGGCGACCTCAAGGCTTGATATTTGCATGATAACATTGACATATACTGTATTTTGTATGCTTATTAAAATTTAACTAATCGGACATGTAAGTATTCGAATACCTAAAACATATTCTAATATGTGTTATTATTTTAATATTCGAACATTTGTTGCCATCTCTAATATTAACCCATTTTTTCCAATAAGGCGTCCGCCAGTCTGGAACACTTTGTCCAGCAGTCAAGCTGGGCCTCCTGGACCTCAATTGGTTTTTTGTAATATTTCATCTGTAGATCCTTTAACGTTGTTGGCCTGCAATAATACATGTACGTTATTTATATTAGTTAATAATTATAGAGTAGCAACAGACAAGTGACGCACAAATCTACACCACGCTCCCTCTCAAATATTCATGTTATAAACAGTAAATATGCGTTAAAGGACGAAACATATACATGTGCGCAGTTTTATTGTTATTCAATCACTTGCTTAATGGCAAGTCGATCAAACAGTTCAGGTCTATTGGGCAAAATTCTTTTTTGCAACCAGTATATCAATTGCCATCAGTTCTAAAATCCTGTACTTGCCCCTGCCAACGTGATGTCATTATACATAGTCTGACATGTGTAGTTTTATATTTTGTATGAACCTGTTCCTGTTTAGTTGAACTGAGTGGGATTCCTCCTGTCTCGATTTTTAGCTCACCTGAGCACGAGGTGCTCAAGGGTCAGCTTTTGTGGTCAGCGGTTGTCCGTCGTCCGTCGTCATATTCCGTCGTCGCCCGTCGTCAACAATTGACTTTAAAAATCACCTCTGAAATCGCTTGGTGGAAATCAACCAAACTTGGTATGAATAATCCTTGGTGGCCATCTTACCAATCTATTTCAAATTATTTTGATTCGTTAAAAAACATGGCCGACATAGGGGCGAGGCCTTTTTTCCTTATATGACTATATAGAAAACATTAAAAACTTTCTTGTCCGAAACCACTGGTCAGATTTTAAAGTAATTTCACACAAATGTTCCTTTGGTGACCATCTACCAAAATACGTCTAATTATTTTGATACATTAAAAGACATGACCGCCAGGGGGCGGGACCTTATTTCTTATATGTATTTATTGTAAACTTTAAAAATATTATTGTGAGTAACCATTGGTTTAATTTCGAAATAACGTCACACAAATGTTCCTTGGGTGTCCCTCTACCGAGTTCCTTCGATCTATTATGATTTGTAAACAAAACAAAAGATGGGTGCCAGGGGACATTGTAGTTTTCCTTGTATGACTTTATTGAAAACATGGAAAATGTTATATAACCACTATATGGATTTTGAATAATTCCATATAAACGTGCCATTATGATTTATTAAATTAAGGTGAGCGTCCAAGGGCCATTTTGACCGTCTTGTGTAAATTCCGACTTTGATTTATTGAATGATTTTTGCTATATGAATGATATCTTTCCACTCTCTTTTTTCTGTCCGTTTGGATTTTGGAACATTTGCAGTTGCATAATTACAAAAACCGGCGTTGTCTTCATTTTCTGGAGCATCATTTATAAAATTATTTCAGAATATGTATTGTTTGCTCCGGCAGAAATGACAGCTTGTATGTTGTTTATACGAATCATGCAAATATAGTCAGCAAATATGAAAACACATACAATGTTTGTTTATTTCATTATGTTGAATGCAACACAATATTTATGGTTGCCAAACATGCACCCAATATACAGTACGTTTATATTTAAATAGGAATTAAGAAGATTATAAATACAGATGTACCTGCAATCCTCAAAACGGGACTTTTTGGCAAACCTGTTAAATAGAAATTATAGAAATTATGATCTGCAGCCAATTGTATAAACAATGGTTATAATATACCTAGGTAAATCACTTACCGCGGTCAAAATCGTGGTTAAGATACCGCGGTAGATTTTCACTTGTATAAAGCTTTTTACCGCGCGGTATCTTTACCACGGTAATTGAGCGATTTTTACCTGGGTTGTTTTACCCAGAATTCCTAATATTTATTTACGCTAACATTTCCAAACGATCGGAGTAAGAAATCAAAATGGCCGAAATGAATGAAATTGAAGGAAAGAATTACTAGTCATGATATCTCATTAAAAGCCTTCACACAGTCATAAGTTAAACAATGATATATTTGCAAAATATGTAAAAAAAAAAATGTACATTGTGAAAAAACACACAAGTACTATACTGAAATGAGGATACTCAACACATCAATACTTCAACACATTTAAACTTATTATTAACAGATTTGTAGATCTGCTTCTTTAGCTATTTGGCGATAAATACAATGTAAATCTTTAAATTAATTTTTTTTATCTCCTATAATCTGTATCTAGCCTTTTACATCAATTATACTTAAATACTTTTAACCATTATCTGAAGTTGGGCCCATGTAGATTATTATACAAACATTACTTGTTAAATGTGTGTCCTTTTCAGAATAACAAATACAAAATAATGATCAACTTGCATTTCATATTAAAAACATAAACATAGTACAGAAAACAACTCCTGAAAATATGCAAGTATTTCACACTAAAAAATACGCATGTATTTCACGCTAATTAAATTAAATCTATTCAGCACTCTTTTACTACCATCATTTCAAAGATTGGCATTCTTATTGAAATACCCCGTTTGGTGCCTCTAATATGATTCTGATTCAGACCGTTTCAATAAGCTATAGTATCGTAACTGTTACAATATCGTAACTCGGGTATTTACGATTGAAGTTACAGTTCTAGTAAACCGTTTCAATAATACCCTCGTAAATAGCCTCGTAAAACGCTCTCGCAATCTACGATTTCTTGACTGTCGAATCCGTTTTCTTTGGGTTAATATGTCAAAGTATAAACATCCGGTGACAGTTATGTTCGTCTGCTGCACAAATGACATCAAAAAGCAATGTTAGTAGATCAAAAAATTGGAGTGATACGGAGATGGAGGTGCTGGCAACAACTATTAAACTGAATTACAATGAACTATTCGGAAAATTGTCGTCGACAGTTTCCTCTCATGATAAAAAATCATTGTGGGATAAAGTCGCTGAAAAGTAAGTAACTGGACTAAGTGTTATATGGCTTTTAGATATGAAATTTCGATATTTTATTGTTAAAATAAGGATTGGATTGCAAATGATTTGGTGGATTTTTCAGTGGAGTTATTTTAACAATTATAACATACCAGTGCATTATACAGGAGGTAGCGTAACACTTGAATGTTTCAGTGAGGCTCTGACGTGTTTGTTTTTGTCTATTTATATTCTTCAGGTTGTGTTTTTTTTTCCAACTATTTGCATGTTTCATGCAAATAAATAAGCTATATATTTAAACTATATTTGTTATTTTATTTATCATTACATTAGAGTCAATGCTGTTGGGTATCACACCAGAAATGTTGAGGAATGCCATAGAAAATGGACAGATATGAAGGTATAATTATATATATGTTATTTTATATTATGACCCAGTCAAGCCCAATATTAGACATTCTGGTTGATTATATGGATTCTGATATGCAGCAACTGTCATTCATTTTTTATTCAGGTAAACAACACCTAAATCTAATAGCCAGCGTCATCCAAATAGTTTACTCGTATTATAGAATAACATATCTTTCAATTAATTGCCGAGTATTGTCAAGAAAAAAGACAAAAAGAGGACACTGGATGTGCAGTCCACTGGGGGAGGGCCCGCACCTCCACTGCCAGTGTGTAAAGCCTACGAACAAACGGTGATATATTCTTTCATCATTCCATTGTTGACGTATATGTTGCTCGTATTGACTATATATGTCTATATGACGATTTTGATGGTCACTTTAAGTTGTCTGTTTATTGGTTATTAAATTATTGTTATTTAATAATTGAATTGCTCTGTACGGCGCTTCATCAATGTATTAAGGTCATTTTTTATTGTCAGGAAGGGAACTTGGGGGTATATAGTAATCGAATCGTCCGTTCGTCACGCTTCTTGAAGGGATTGAAATGAAACTTCTTATAATGATAGAGGAAAATCAGATGAAGTGCAGAGCACAATGACCATTACTCTTTCTTCAATATTTAATGAGTTATTGCCCTTTATTTTACTTCCTTTATTCTTCTCGTATGTAACGTCTTTTTTTTTATTTGCTGCTGCTTTCACATTGACCCAATCACGTGTTAATATATAAAAAGAAGGATCGTGGTTCCATTTTATTTGTGATTTTTTTTTTCTTTCAATCATTTGTGTATGTTTAGGTGCAGTAAGCTACAAAACAGCAACCACAAGAGTGTCAACAGAAAGCACGGATGTGTGTAAAACACTATTAAATTGCAAAGGTCAGTTCCTATTAAGTTTAATCTCAACCTTAAATATGCACATTTTATAAACGGTAATTTTCCATATAGAAACAGTTCAGCATTAAGCCATACAATGAAAATAAAGGCATATGAACCACATTTCCATGTGTTTGTTTAGCAACTAATTTTGAAACATTCCAATTGTGAACGTAAGATAAAATATTAGAAAACTGACTCCAGGTGCTAAAAATTGTTGTATGTCTATATTTTACTCAAACACATATAATGAGTGATATACTGAATTTAAACATACATTCCAAGGCATGCAAATCACATAAAGATCATAATGCTATTTAAATACGTAATAAGACCAACAGTGGATCCATAACAACTGAACATTACATAAAAATTTTATTTCAGCACCCACAGAAATTGATTGTAGCCCAGTTGCTTCAAGTGAAATCCAAAAATTTACATCAATGGGTAATTATCATCCACATATTTTTATTGTTGGAAGCATAATGCATTTATTGATAAGAATTAACATTAAAGTGTGTTTTTGATTAAGAGATAACTCTTTTAATTAACTAACATCAAAATTTAATGTTTACACTAGACAAGCTGTAAGTTTGTTATTTACACAATAATGTTAAATGTATCTATAAGTGCATTTTGAATATACTGCTATATTCGATACACACAAAATTATAAAACATAACACAATTTTAGAACAACATAACAATTAACAGTATAATTAACTCATGTTTCAGCCAGTACGATTGAACAGAAGCCAAGTGAAACACATAAGAAGTCATCAAAAAGTATGTTTTGAAAATAAAAGTACAACAGTTGAGAATTGATATATATAAAAAAAGGAACTTTGAAATAATCTATATGAATTAATTGAGTTGAACAAGTATTAATTCTAAACCCACGTATGCATTGTAAATTTCTATTACGAGTTTTCTTGTTTAAACATGTATTATAAATGTCATTGCAGGATCCTTTGATGAAACTTTCTTGGAAAATCAGAAGAGATTGATGGACAGTCTGGAGAGTATCCAAGCATCGTTGGCTGCCATAGTGGATTTAAAAAAACAGAAATTATCATTAATGGCTGCCAACAAGGTCAGTGACATTATGTCAGATATATTTGAGCCTTGAAATCAAGCAAGTGTTATATTACTACTGACCTTGTTGGCAGACGTAGTTGGCTTTTTTTTGTAAATAAAGGCAGTTTAGTCACTTTAAACATTTACAAAAAAAAGAATACTTGTGAACAATTCCTTTTAATTACACAGTTGATATCACTATCGTAACAGTATCAATGTGTATAGGCTTGTACCAACATTTATTAATGAATAACAATGCTCTTAAAATAATTTGAGAAAATCTAGGACTGGCAAACTTTAAGTTATAATTAATTGGCACAAGTTCTAATCAACGCAAGTGACGTTTATTCGACTAAAAACTGTTTCTTATTGACATCACTTATTAGGTCATTTAAATATCACAATAGCTGTTTGTGATACAGTTAAAACCCTTCAAGGTTAAAATTAATATGTTAAATATCAAGAGCGTAAACTGGTCATAGAAGTGAATTTTAAATAATAAATCAGGTGCAATAACTATGTATTTCGTGCTTATTTGATAAGTCATGAAACTGTGGTAATATATTACAACCTTAAACATTTGAATCAACTTTTAAGATTTTTTAAGAGATCCTAAACATGGGTAATTTAAGATAACTGACCGACATTAGTAAACCAATATACCCCACCATCTTCTATGGGGGCATAATGTAATTTGACTAGAGCGACAATCATCATTCAACACAGTCGTCCAACAATGACACTTCTTCTGTCGGTGCCGTCATTGCCATCGGCAGGTCTATTTGACTCGTCATCTTCATCATCATCAGCATCAATAATTAAGGTTGGATCCTGAATGTTTTGATCTAAACAAAAGTTGTGCAAATGCATGCATGCACATACAATTTGTGCACACTTAACAGGTGTGAACGGCAGACAGCCTCCTGTCTTGTGTAGGCACCTGAAATATGAAATAACATTTTTGCTCAAAAATAAAAATGATGATTTATTAATTCTCAAACGTTAAATGTACCTTGTTTTATTTTTTGTTTAATTACAATTGACATGTGTTAATTTTATTTTTAATTGGGTGTTATGAAATAAGTAAGTAACATATATTGCCAACAATGAATACATTTGTTACTGTGATACATATTGTGAAACATTGTGAAACTCTATGAAAAAGAAAAATGACATATACATTGTATTTTGTAATTGTATTGTATATTAATCCTGTATATTTCCATACAGTAACATAACTGATTATTTCAATGTGATCTCTGTTGATCAAATGGGATTCATTGCATAAGTGATTGTTTGTTTCAATGATGTATTGAAAAAAATTTTTTTTACATATTATTCGTAACATCAATACAAGATTGAATTCATTTAACCTGAATCTGCTTTTCAATACTCCAAAGGCTCTCTCCACAACTACTCTCCCTCGTTTGTGAGAAGTGTTGAATCTCATCTGTGGTGGATTTTGCGGTGTGGCAAACGGAGTGAGGCAGTAACGCCGCAGAGTGTATCCACTGTCTGCCAACAAATGGCCCACATCATTCCTCTCTAGATAGTCCTGAATGGAGCAACATTCTGTTGTTGAATATGCAAGAATTGTATCAATGTAACATGTTGTGTAAGGATGTATACATGTATATGATACATAGTCTAATGACATAGCAGGATATGATTAGTTATGACGTATTCAGATAGTGTAATATTACATATATGAATACAGACCATCTGTTGAGAAGTTCAGGTTGTATGCAAGTATATTAACTGCCTTATTAACAAAAATAGAAACTGGCATATTTAAATGTTAAATAGAATTTTAATGTTTTGTATAACATTTAGGCAACAAACCAACAATACCTTTAGACCACAACCTTCAAACACGAATGAATCGTGACTTGACCCGGGGTATGTAGATACTACATTCAGGAATCTGAAATGCCAATTATATTTTTAAACATGACTTGTGACACAGTTGCAAATAATTATTTCATTAGCTTTTTCACATTAAATTTCTATAAAAATCTGAAAGTGGCTGTTACAAAATAATGCAGTCGCGAATGATGTAATTTATAATTGTTACAACTTGAACAAGTCAGATGAATTGAACGAAGGTAATATTGGGATAAATATTTGTGTTCTCATCAAATATTATATCAATGTATTAACCATTTTATCCTCAGATAATGGTTGTATTTTACATTAACTACATACACAGGGCTTTCATTAACTTTTGAATTCAGGAAGTTTGAACTTCCTAGCCTCTGATTTTGGCAGTTTTTCTCATAATTTTTGGAAGGTTTGGCAGTATTGCGCGACATATGTACGAAATGTAATTAAGTATAAAACTCAAGGTTTGTTTAAGGTCATTTCTTTTTCATCAGGTGTTTATAATATGCCAATTTAATTACTTAAAGAGGTATACATTGAGATGAACAACACTTCAATTTTTCATCTAACTTGGTCATCTTTACATGACGAAACTTCCATGGCTGCAATTTTGTAAGTCCCGTTACAAAAACTGGGAGTAAATTACTCCTAAACTTCCCTTAATGCAAGCCCTGAATACCGAACTGTTATTATACAAAAATTACCTTAATTCTGAATCAACAACTCCTTGCACATTCAATGCGTGATACCCCTTCCGACAAACAAACACTTCTTCGTGCTCTTTTGGAGCTATTATTGATATCAACGTACCATCCACTGCACCCAGAACATTTGGTAGGCCACACAGCCTAAAGAAGCCCACCTTCACACGTGTCTGCTCTTCTAGATCAACTGGAAAACTGCAGAACAAATACCAGAATGTTAAGTTCAGTAAAAAGTGTTCTGTCCACAGAGTGGCAAATAACACAATATTTTTTCCTCATAAATCTTAAAAATAATATAAGTATTAATTTCAATTATCATACAACTAAGCGAAATAATTAACATTTATGACATAAAAATTAACGTTGTTGAAAAATGTTGAAAAATACAAATAAATAGTTTATGAAACATTTGTTAACGTTTAAATAATTTGTTTTAATATATATTAACGCATAAAACATAAATGATTTGGGAAAATGTTTATTACAATGTACTAGTTTGAGCAACAGTTTGTTATTTTATATCCCTGTGCTTTATGGTCTGAGTACTGGAGAAAACAAATCTTTGGATTCATTTTTCCATATCATGTTTGTTTGGTGAGGCAAAAAAAAAAATGCTTGTTTCCGGTTACATGACACCCCAACAATAGGGTAGATTGCGGGGATTATATTATTACTATTATTTATGTGACAAACTAAATAACATGTTCTAAGGTCATTGAATTTTAAAGGTTTGGTCACAAAAATTGAAACATTTTCTTTTTCTTTACACCTTAGTCTAGCTGCTAATATACAAGTTTGATGAAACATGATAAGAATTGCAGTTTGAAATGGCCTATTAATTTATAATAAAGTGTCTAGCTGATACAGTTAATTTAGTAACCCAATGGACAACGATCAAAATGAAAGAAGAGTGAGCTTTTATATAACCCAATATATATATAAAGTGTCGTCCCGAAATAGTCTGTGCAGTCCGCACATGCTAATCTTGGTTGTCAATTTCTGCCTACAGTGGATTTATATTATGATAAGACTGCCTTGAAACAGAACATACAATAAAAGAGAAAAGTTCTGTCCCAGATCAGCGTATGCGGACTGCATATGGTACGACACTAAGCACATGCATTAAGCCTGGTTTTCCCATGACACGTCTCATATATATATTAAACAAGTGTGTTCAATGCCACCACTAGATCAGTGTGGTTGAATTATTTCAGTTTTGCAGACAAATTAATAAAAAGAAATACAAATACCATATGTTGATCATTCGTCTATTGACGGCTCTGACAAACGCATGTAATATGCGCGATACAGATGAACGGCTGATGCCGTGTATGTCTGCTAGCTCAGAATAGAAATTCCCTTTGGCCAAGAACCGTAAGCTAATGAGTACCTGCAAGAGAGTATGAAAATGTAAAAAAATATATATATACAAATGCAATATGACAACAATCATCACTATCATTAAAGCATGATGAAACAACAAATCTAGTTTCGAGTAATAAAATTTCCCCATTTTACTATTATTCAGCCATTAACAATCAAACATAACAATAACCCAAAATCCCAAGGTTAGTTATAATAACCTGATTTGTTGGTCATGTGAAAGGATCATAGCATTGTGCAAAAACACAAATACAACTTACAGTCATGACGAAATTTAGAGCGTACATCTATAAACATTATACCAATGTAGAATTCTTTCCATCACATATCCGAACACAAAATTATCCGAAATCCATCCAGTGCAGAATGAGGCCAACAGACGCCTTAATCATTTCGTAAAAAAACGATTAGAGCAACGGAGGGCACAATATCATCAAGTGCTGTAGAACAATAGCAGATTTTTTATAATGTAAGTAATTCACAAAAAGATTTTTAAATAAAATATCAACACTGTAAATCCAAAAATTAAATAAGTCCGAAGAAAACTAAAGGGCAGTAACTGGAGTACACTATTGATCGGAAAGTAAAATATAAAGAGAAAAGTAACCGCGATCTACTGACATTTAGAAGAACATGGAGTACCATGGACTCTGTAATCGAAATGTGTGGAGTTTCTTTTACTTTTGTTTCCACAGAGATTGCTCGTCCTCGAACTGTCTGTGGCTCTATATCACGCCTCACAAGTTCTACTATTTCACGGACACTCACTTTGCTAAAACGATATCGGGACATAAAGACATAATCCGGAATATCGTCTAACAAAAGACGGTGCGAAAACCGTCTTACCCTCCGTCTTCGTACAACATATCCGCCATCCATTTTGTTTAGAACGTCATTACGAGTGCTTGTTACGTCTCGCATACTTACGAGAGGATTCTACGATATCGTAAATTACGATGATTTATTGAAACGCAAAATGATGAGTTGCGATAGTCGCAACTGGTTTACGAGTCGTAACTTACTTACGAGGGCTTATTGAAACGGTCCCCAGACTCACCAACCCTTCACGATGACGTGTACAATTTGTCAAAAATGTGTGATGTCATCGAATCTATTCTGGGTCAGTAGACGTGTAGAAATCGTGAAGTGTACATAGGAGAATTGAAGATGCAAATATTGATAACTTTATACTTGAATTAATGTTTAAAGTATAGCTAGATATATATGCGTTGATCCATATTCATTGATGAATGTCCGCCATGTTTGTTGTGGTTAAAATACTCTAACCAAGGTAAGCTAGGTGGGTAAAAATATACCGCAGTAAGTGCGTGGTTAATTTTTTGGAAATTGTTTATACAAACCGTTTTACCTATGGTAGGGTTCATGTTACTGCGGTATCATTGTTTACCGGGTTAAGAAATGTTTATACAATTGGCTGCAGTTGAGGAAGTAGTAGTTGAAGTTTTTTTATATTATGAATATTAGTGTTATTATTATTATTAGTAGTAGTTGTAGTAGTAGTAGTAGTAGTAGTTGTAGTAGTAGTAGTAGTAGTAGTAGTAGTAGTAATTGTTGCTGTAGTAGTAGTAGTAGTAGTAGTAGTAGTAGTAGCAGAAGTAGTGGTAGTAGTAGTAGAAGTAGTAGTAGTAAATTACTATAGGTTGCACTATAATTAGTATTAAATTACTATCGGTTGCACTATAAAGGAATTTAAATGAACTGACATATTTATTATTTCAAATATATTACAGTAATAATAATACCTTCATTACCCGTAGCAGGCACGCTCGGAGCACCTGTAAACAAAACCGATTTTATTATTACCAATTAAATGATAAAGTTAATTAAACTAAGCAATATCCCCGTGTAGTACCTCACTCAGTTTAACTAAACAGGAACAGTTTATGACATAAAATATTGGTTCATTCCAATGAACGTTAATTCGCGTATTTCAATATATGGGCACATATAAACAGACAATGACATTCTTTATAATGTTTATTATATTTTAATAGTCTGAAGTAACTATACATATATAAATTACTAGAGTCAACTAAATAAATGTTCGTTGCAAAATAGTTACACGATCCTAAAATACCCGTGTAGTACAATGAGACATTCCAATGCTTATATCGAAAATCTTCATATTCTACCCAGTTCCGATAGTATTTTTCGTCGGATTGGTGTTCATTTAATGAGTCGACTTCACGGATGTTTTTACATTCCAAAATGAAATAAGCCTATAATCGGATTTTAAAATGTGCATCATACGTGATTAAAGTGTGAATGTGAATAACAGTTGCTTGAAAACTTAGATGTAGAATGTTAAAAAAAACTAACAACGAATCACAAATCATTCCGGACATAGTTTAATAATGTGTAATGTGTGTGTGACAATCCGGGTGTGAATACGTGAATATCGATAACAAAGTGAGGTTACACTCTGAAAATCTTATTTAAAATGGTTATATGAAAAGAAATGCATACCTTTCAACAACATGATTTGCATATTGCTGTTCCCGTTGTTGGCTACAGGAACTTCAGTTGGAGCTGCAATAATATGTAAACGTATATAAAACAAATTGACCAAATTGACATTCATAGTTACTGTGGAGATAGTGTACAACTCAATTAAATATTTATGTATTGTCGGAAACATAATAACATAAGCTATGTATAGCTTTTGAATGACATGATAAAACAAAATTTGATTATTTGAGCATTTCAGTTCATTTAAGTGATAAAAGTGGCTATACTGTGGCGATTTGGGATATCCATCGACAAGGGCATTGTGGCAGACATTATTTTATATTATGAACAGAGTACTGGGATTAAAATGACTAGACGTATGAAAATTTTACAGTTAACAGTACAAAATATCGCTGATATCATCAACAGCAACTAAAACAGTTAAAAACAACCGGTATACCAGCGATCAGGCTCTCAGAGCTTGCAGCCCCAGGGATGCCGCTAAACGATGCCAGTCCCGACATCAGATCTACAATTTTAATAGAAAACTCGGTACGTCTTCACTATAGTGTCAGGACGCAAATATCTAGTATATACTGTACAAAATGGTTAATTTAGACAAATAATAATAAAATGTCATTATTTGCACAAAATATTCATAATTGATGCATCCATTGATTGATATCTGTTTATGTACACACACTATTCAATTTATTATTTATATAAATAAATTAATATAAACGAAATATAATCGTTGATCCATATAATTTATAAATATTGTACCATATTTCGCCACTTCTCTTTCACTTGATCTACCGACCGCGGCCCATTTCCAATCGCGTTAATTTGGTGCGTTATTTTCCTCCACATGTTCTCTTGCATGGCTTTTGTGTTCTTGTTTATACCCCAGCTGGCATGCTTAGCGGTGAGGCGATTTAGGTGTATTTGCATGCTACTTTCCAGCACTTCGATCTCACTGTACGAGAACTGTTTCGCCCTCTTAGATACACTAACGTTACTGTCATTGACGGCCATATTGTTTGTTTACAAACTCGTCGTCTGACATAACGCGCCAAATGTACGTCATATTGAAATGCATTATGGGAATGTTTTGGTTAGTTTAACCAGCGGTTAAATTACACTCTGCGTGGTTTGGTTACTTTGCGGTAAAGCGGTTTTATACAATCGACTTACCATGACGGTTACCTAACCAGAATTACCCCAAATATACCAGGGTTTAATATTTAACCGCGGTAAAAATATACGACTGTTTATACAATTGGGTGCTGATCGATAGACTACATCGGTTCTACTGACGCAGTAAGTAATGTCGAAGAGAGTTAGCTTTGTATTTTGTAATTAATACAAGTGGGTTTGTAGTTCGAAACTCAATCAGGTTATAAAATGGTATTTGATTTTGCTGCATTTTCTTAAAAATCTGTTTTATCTGTTTTATTGAACCAAGCAATAATACATATGAAAATACCAAACCATATATCACAGGTGATAATGTCGATGTTACTCCTGCTCATGCCAGTGCATTTTCAAGGAAGGAAGAAATATTCTGGTTTCTAAACCATTCGGATGTGTTGTACATAGTTTATTTTGCTTTGGACCCTTGTGTCTCTCTCGTGTCTGTCAATTTTGCTTTGAAAGCCAAAACTGAAATACGATATGTAGATCTACATGTAGTCATTTCATAATAACACAACAATTCCATGATCGTGCACCGTATTGTGAATTTCGTTAAAAAATCATGTTAAAAGTCTACCCCGAGATTCGAACCCTACGATTGGTTGATAGGTAGACCACTACACCATCGCTTCTTACTTAAAGCTAGCGGTAACTAATACTATATTAAGTCGTATGTAAAACTGATTCTAAAATAAGTTAAACGAACATATACGAATATATACGAACAGACTTCGAAACATAATTTTTACTTTGTATTTAGCTCAAGAATATTCTTGGATAAAGGTTTATAGTATCGGATCAATGTTTTCGCACTATACGTACATAATCCATCAATTGACTTCCATTCCTTCGACAAACAACCTTGGAAAAGCATCGATCTATGATTTTGCAGCTGGGCTTATTTTTAGTGTAGCCATTGTTAAATAAAAATAAACGCTTTAAAACGCATTCTATACACAGAGGATGATGTCACACGCCAAACCTCTGTACTTAACCGCATTATTTCGCCCCAAACGGCGAAATGTGCTTACGTGACGTAATCCCGCGTATGAAATGACTTTATTGATTCCATTATTATTATATTCCATATATTATAATTATATAGTCTAATATTAAGTTAATACTGATAGTCGAATACATTTATGTTGAATAAAATACCAGTAGTTCGTGTTTAACGCTGTTTAGCATTTATAAAAAGCTACTTTCACTTTCGTTTTGTGTGAAAATTCAAGGTTAGATGCCAGTAAATCCAATTCCCATAGGATCCCATTATAAAACGGCGAATTTTCAGATTTCAGTTTGTGCAAGCTTGATGTTAGTTTAAAGATGAATCTTTCCAATTCCTAAAATTGCAATGAAATATATGGCATGTTACTTCTAAGAAAATGCGTCTCACCTGAATGCAGACACAGGTAGAAACGATTTAGGCAGTCATATTTCGACAAAAGCCCCATGCCAGAGTAAACACACCCCAAAAGGTCATCTTTCAAGTTAGCGTCCAAAGGAATGCACCAAAATGTTCTAAACACACAGAACTTATTAGAAATAACCACAAAAGGCACGTCTGACATTGCTAAATGCTTTTCATAGCAGAATAAAAAATGAACTCTAGTAAAAGGCAATATTTCGAATGTAACACGGAGGGAAACACATTGATTTAGTTGTATCTAACCTCATTGCGATGTTATAGCAACCATAGCGAGCTACGCTGGAAAGTAGCACATATCCATAATGCTTATAGCGTTAGTACAGGTCACAATACACCAATCTAATAAGTGATGTAGGGCTGTACTCTAAATAAATCAACAAGTTTCACTCGAAGACATGTTTTTAGGTTTAGACACTTGCTTTGACGTTCTTTTTTGGAGATGTTGGTTGGGTAAGCATTGGTATGCAAAAATAAATCACTGATATGTTTTAAGATTGGAGACTGCAGTATGACACTTGCACTGAGGCGGGTAACATTCAACTAGAAAGTAGCCGCTAAAAAGATGGTGATAAAACATTCAACTTTGTTTAGTGTCGAGTTCTTTCTTACATAATACATGACATACCCTTTTTATTGCTTAAATCAATTCAGCTTAGAGTGTGCTTAAAGAAAAGTTATGATTATAAGGGTCCCTATGTGCAAAATGCTGCATTTATTTTTGGTTAAATTTTTCGCTTTTACATTAAATTACATAAGGATTGGAATTAGTATATTGTAACCTGTATACACGGGTCTGTAAGACCGATGTAGACACAACGCTTTACAACGTATAACTGGCAAGCGGGTGGGTTTACATTGCCACCGGCTAGAACAGACGCGACTAGCATGTATTATAGACCTTAATACCTCCGAAATATTCGTGAGTACTGTTGTTATTTTTTTAAATTTGAATCTGTATGTTTTTGACTTTACTGTAAAATTTGAAACAATTTCAGACTTTTAATGCACATATCAATCGTTTCCTCTAGGGGGTGGCGGGGAAGCGGCGGGCTGACTTGTTTTATTTGTTGGGGTCTAATTCCCCGCTGTATGAGATCCAATAATTTTTGTCTAAATACCCACAGAGGGAGATGCTTGATGTATCGAATGGCCCGGAGTGTGGAGGAGGATCTAAAATCCGACCAAAGTATATTTCCCAGGACCCGGAATCAATCGGCATGTCAAATTCCCGACTATCGGGAATTGCTTTAAGTCTGAAGTTCCATATATGCCCGTCGCTCCATCCCGGGGAAAATATTGGTAGGTCAATAAGTTTAACATGTTTATTAAATAACTGATAAGTGAAAATATTTTGGGATGGTTCTTTGTTATGGAGATATTATGTCGGTAGTAAATTGGTAATTGTGCGATTTCAAATCCATACTATCATAATCAAAAAGGGCTAGCACGTGGGCATCGTGTAGTGTTATTTTGAAATGCACCATAGAACACGGCGTATTGTAGTTTTGGTTTATTTCGATTTTTTATGCCCCCAAAGGAGGGCATATTAAAATCGAACCGTCCGTCCGTTTGTCCGCACTAACGGGAGAGTCGTTAAGTGGTTTATGTTTACAGACAATTTAGCTGAAAATAGTTTATTAGGGTTGAATTAATAGTCTTTTATGTGGCTTAAAAATGCTTTTAGGTGGCTATTTTAAGACACTTAACTATCTGTTTTTCGTAAGGGAGCCACTAAGTATCATCTCGTAAGGACTTCCGTCCGTGCGTCCGTCTGTCCGCCCGCTAGTCCGTCCGGCTTGAAAAATGTCTTTACTATTACTGTCTTCAGTACGAATCACAACCCCCATAACTATGTTTTGTATTTTGATAGATTTATGCACTTTTTTAACTTAGTCCTTTTGTTTAGTTTTTCATAAAGACAAATATCTTGAAAACTATCAAAGGTATTTACTTGAAACTTAAAATACTTCTTTAATATCAACGTCTCCCCCAGGGAAAGCAAGCCCCGTAACTCTATTTAGTTTTTGACAGATTAATGCCTCTGTTTCAACTTATAAATTTTGGTTTAAGTTTTCCACAGCAGCCATTTTGATTGAAATAATTAAGATTATAGTTTTCATTCATGTTTAGTTACCTAGATTCATTTTGGTGTCAAAGGTCGCGCTTACTAAATGGGCATTCGGGGGGCATATGTAACCTGAAAGTGACACCACTTGTTTTATTGTACTTTTAAATATTTTTAATACTTCCTTTTACTAGTTGCGATGTAGTCCTGCACATGCGCTTCTAAATTTACTTTACTTATCTAACCCCATTATTTACACACAAGGTTGCGCAAACCATTAACAAACCTTTTGTATGTGCTTGCTTGCTCCTTGCATTTGTTAACAATTTAGATAATTTGCACTGGAACAAATTCAAAAGGCTATCTTGAGATCGATGTGCGCAACTCGGTCTTGACAGTAAGGTATGAATTGTTCGCCAAATTAGTTTCCGATATGACAGACCGCAAATCGACAATTATAAAGCATTTTATCAAGAACAATTAAGGTAATTGATATAGACGATATTTGTTGAGTTCGGTGTAAGATCGTATGTTATTTCACGAGTGTTCATAGAAAAGGATATTTTTACGAGGGGCGCAGACACGAGTGCAAATATCTATTTTCTATGATCGCGAGTGAAATAAAATATGATCTTAAACCGAAATCAACAAATTATATTTTTATTTAATGCTTTTGGACAATAAATAAGTAAAATTGCGCGATATAAGCTTAAACGTCACAAGTTCGTGTATTCTGACGTCATAAAAATGACGTCAAAAATGATTCCAAAACTGTCACTCGTTAGTATGGTGGGAAATAAGGCCATATTTAGTGAGTCGTTGTCGCAAAATTATAATTTTGTTGAATTTTATATTGTATTTTATGTAAACACATGCATGTACATACTGTACACGTATATAAATGTGCCAAGGGTTGTACACCAATATTTGTAGATCGATGCTATTTATGGAAAAATAATCCGTTTTATGTTATATTTTCACTGCAGTGAAAATATAAAATCGTATATTTTCACTGCTTTTTGCGTTATTACGAGTTTTGTTTTACGTTGTAATGTATTTATTTCACGTTTAAACGTGTTTTTTGCTTTCGCGTAATAACGTGTTTGTTTTGTGTTATAACGTATTTGTTTTACATTATTACGTGTTTATTCGCGTTATAATATGTTTTGATTTACGTTATAACGTGTGTTTGTTTTGCGTTATTCGTGTAACTGTGCGTTATTACGTGTTTTGATTTACATTATTACTTGTTGGGTTTGCGTTATAACGCGTTTCTTTGCGTTATTACGCATTACAAATTATTTTTAACGTTCGTGTGACACTAATAGGCTTTCGTACTTTAAGGTATTGCAGTTAAAATTATTATATGTCTGGTGGATTCTGTTAGGGTTTAAATACAATGTTGACAAATTTACTGACATTTATTAACTTTGACGTGTCCTTCTCATTCATTATGTTTTGGAATTGTAGAGCAACTAGTGATGGTGCCTTAGTTTTTGCAGATAATATATTTTTAGACATTTGTCAAAAACAGGAAACTTTAAAGTTAGTCAATCAATTTCAAGTTATTTTATTGGGGTCTGTTTCTGATTAGAAAATGAGAAAAAAAAACAGTGCACGTCTACTTTTTTCTTCCAAGGATATAACAGTTAATGTATTAAAAACTTTATAATGAGAATATTGCCTGGCGTGGTATGGCGTGGCTTGGAATGACGTTACTTTTTTTTCTTTGGTTTGGACACTGAGCAAATATTTGCGATTTGCAGTAGAATGTTATTCAAGTGAACACATCTTTGGCAATAATGTTCCATGATTTACGTGTTTATGGCTATTTTATATTTATTCTGTGTCATTCAGTAAAATGTATTGTAGAAACAACATAATTATGTTTATAGCACACGCTGTAAAACAGGCGAAAAGTAATAATTTACAGAGGTGCATATATTTGATTGCTTTATGGTCCACGAACACGATTGATAAGAGATTAGTGCCAATTAAAGGACTTTCAACGCAAGTGTAATTTCTTTAAAAAATGTATATTTGTTCATTTTCATACACCGTTTCACTTTTATATAACTAATCGCAATCTCGCTGTGATTGAACTTTTATTGCTTTTATCTTTTGAATCACGACACAATAACACTTATATTAAACGACCGCCATTGTTAAAAAATCCTATTGTGAATAAACAGCTTTAAACCTGCGGAATTCATCAGTTAATTGTATCCACAGTCTATTTTTAGAATAGTTTTTCGGCGTAGCTGTCTAAGATCACTTTTGACCTAGATTTCTTGCGATAATTATGCAGCGGGAAAATTGAATGCCAATATAATTGGGCAAATTTTCTAATTTTAGGGAATGCAAACTTCAAACATGGTTTAACGTATACCAATAACTGTTGCATACTTTTGGGGATTAAAAAATTACATAATTGTTTACATAAGCGGTTAAATTAAAGTTATAAACATATCTCCGACATACACTCTAGAAATGAACATAATTATGAACAAGTTTACTCATTGTATGTCATGATCAGAATGTTATATTCATTTACATAATGAAATAACTACATTGTTTAGCCCTCATAATCGGCGCTCTATAAATAGCAATTACAATGCTACAATTCATGGGTACGACAGTCTGTCACAGCGTACAATGTTGCCTGTTGAGCTCGCAAGCACAAAATATAAAGTGGTAAATTTCTGGTATTTTTCTGACAAATAAGCAAAAAAAATACTAGCAAATTTGATTGACCTTATATCTCCTATTAATTTAACAATGTGTAAAAATATTATTGTACGCTGTAACCGACTGTCGTCCCCGTGAATTAATTCTAGCGAGTACAACTCCAGAGGAGAATCATTCTAAAAATAGCGCGCGGTAAAGCTGTGTTAATACACACGCATCAATTAGCGTCTGGAGAATCCTAAACCCGAGAATTGCAATAAATGGGGAAATCATAAACTTACTGCTAATTAATTCCCGCTATTATTTTATGTCAATGTTAATTTTTAAAATTTGCCTGACAAATTCATATATCAATTATGTTTACGTAAATTACTAGTATTTAGCTTATACATGTATCACTGGTGAAAACATGGGGCGGTATATTATCGGTTTATTCACTGTACAGATATTAATAATTATTGAGTTTATCTCTAATTAATTTTGAGGGCCAATACGTTTTCTTATAGTGTCCGAAAAATTTAGTGTCCGAGAAGTCTCCTTAGTAGCACCGAAAAATCTGGATTCCAAGAAGTCTCCTTAGTAGGGAAAGAAAAATATGGGGTCCGTGAAGTCACAGCTTGGTCCTCTTATATTATATTTAGGGCAAATAAATGACATCTCAATATTAATTTCTACGCCGATTGTCTTTTTTAAAGACATTTCTTGTTTTTCCAATACTGACTTTAATCACTGGATTGTATTTACTATCTATTTTTAAACAACGGGTTTTTCCAATAGTGACCCAAATTATTCCGATGTAAATAAGTAGATTTTGAGTGCTTCTGTCCTAAGTAGCTGCTAATATTGATAATTAAAATGCTCCAGATATGTTATATATTTTGAATTTAAATAAATTGGAGCATTCAAATGTCAGTTGATCATATTCAAAACTACATTTTCATGCAATACAAACTCATTGTTTGTAATGTAAGCAATGACACAATCAGATTTTTGTTATGGTTCTTTCTCTTCATGTACACAATTACTTTTAAAAAGTATATATTCATATTATGAAGGTAAACAATGACACACTGAAGTTTTTGTTGTTCATTCTCATCCAAGCATATGATGATAATATAATTACTATGTTTAGAACTGCCTTAAATTACTGAAAATACAGTTTTTGCCATATAAATTAAGAAACTGAGTTTATTATGACAAAAACAGCAAGCTTTGTTCACTTGTTTGATGTTTTGTTCAATTACTGTTCAGGACATTAGTGTAAAGAACAATTTATTTTTTTGTGTACATAATTTTAGCATTCAAGTAAGAATCAGATGTCACATTTTGAGAATATGGATAATTGGGTTGTGTTGTTTTATGATATACCAAATGAAAAATTTAAGATTTTATAACAATGGTTGACTTAAAGATTATTTCTTACAACTGTCGCGGCCTTAATGATTGTAAAAAACGCAATGATGTATTTGATTATTTAAAAAAACAAAAAGCGCATGTATATTGTTTACAGGATTGTCATTTTACCCCATCTATGGAAAAACAAATATATACACAGTGGGATGGGGAATGTTATTTTAGTCATGGTACTTCCAACTCTAGAGGTGTATGTATTTCGTTTAAAAAAATATAACAGTTAAAGTGCATACAACTGAAACGGATACGTTTGGTAATTATTTACTCTTAGATTTAACAGTTGATTCAAAACGATTTACTCTATGTACCCTGTATGGGCCTAATAATGACAAACCAATTTTTACACTGAGCTTTTTTGGAAAATAGACTCTTTTGGAAATGACCATTATATTATTTGTGGGGATTGCAATCTTGTACTAGACTCAGAATTAGACTATGTTAATTATAGAAGCCTGGATAACAACAAGAAATCAAGGGAACTGTTATCGTCTGTTATAAATGATAGAAACTTGATAGACACTTTTAGACTAATGAATGGTGATGCTAACCAATATACATGGAGAAAACCAAACACTCTTCAGCAAGGCAGGCTAGATTTCTTCCTTGTCACTAGCAATCTTGTACAACATATAAGACAGTCTGATATAAAAGCAGGCTACAAATCCGAACATTCAGTTATAACTTTAGATTTAAATCTCTGTGAAGTAAACCAAAGAACGGGACTTTGGAAGTTCAACAATTCTTTATTACATTATGAAGAATATTTAAAGTGCATAAAAATAAAAATAGATTAAATTAAAGAACAATATTGCTTACCTGTATACAACACTGAATCATTAACTACCATTGATAATAACATGCTCCAGTTTACTATTAATGACCAGCTATTTTTCGAAACCCTATTAATGGAGATCAGAGGCAAAACAATTTCCTATTCATCTTATAAACCCAAAAAGAGGAAAGAAAGAGAAGATGTTCTTGTCAAACAAATTGAACTTCTAGAAAAGCATATTAATGAAACAAATATTGAAGAATTAGATTTACTACAACAGGAACTTTCAAATATACGTAATATAAAAATGAAAGGATCATTTATATGATCAAGAGCCAAATGGATCGATGATGGTGAAAAACCCAGAAAATACGTTTGCAATTTGGAAAAACAATATTCATCGAGTAAAACAATACCTTATATAGTAAATGATAACGGCCAGAAAATATATGATCAAAAGGATATTTTAACAGAAGCTGCTAACTATTATAAGACATTATATACTAAGGCTGCAACAAATCAAAATAATTATAATAATGATATTTTTGATGACCTTGAAAGAACAGAAACAGTAAAACTAAGCTATGACCAATCTCAAACATTAGAGGGCTTGTTGACAATGGAACAAATCTCAGCTACTTTGATAAAGATGAAATATGATAAAAGCCCGGGTTCAGATGGCTTTACAACAGAATATTTCAAAGTTTTCTGGAAAGATTTGAATTCCTTTATTTTAAGAAGTCTTAATCATGCTTTTACTTCAGGGCATTGTCAGTCACTCAAAAGCAAAGAATCATCACCTGCATACCAAAAGATAATAAACCAAGACATTATTTTAAGATTCTTCGACCTTTAACACTTTTAAATGTTGTATACAAAATAGCCTCAGGTACAATTGCTAATAGACTAAAACGAGTTCTTGACAAACTTATTTCCAAAGATCAAACTGGTTTTATAAAGGGGAGATATATAGGAGAAAACACAAGACTTTTATATGATATCTTAAAATATACAGAAGATAACAAAATACCAGGGTTTTTAATGGCATTAGACTTCGAAAAGGCATTCGATACATTGGCATTTAATTTTATTGAAAAAACGTTAGTATACTTTAACTTTGGTACAATGTTCAGTAAATGGACCTCTCTTTTCCTATACAACACCATGACAACCATTTAGATCAATGGGTTTCTATCACATTTCATTAAAATTGAAAGGGGTTGTCGTCAGGGTGACCCAATCAGTTCGTATATCTTTATATTATGTGCTGAAATTTTAGCAATTAACATAAGGAATTCTAAACAAATTACAGGAATTAAAATTGAAAACATAGAATACAAAATTTCCCAATTTGAAGATGACACATCTTTATTATTGGATGGCTCAGATAGTTCACTAAATGCTGCACTTGATTTATTACAAGTTTTTGCACTAGAATCTGGACTTAAAATTAACTATGACAAAACAAATTTGATATGGATAAGTTCCAAGAAATATAGTACATACTCAATTAAAACTAAGTACAAATTAGTGTGGGGTACAACCAATTTAAAGTGTTAGGCATTATATTTGATGTAAATTTGGAAAAAATGATCGACCTCAATTTTTCAAGTTGATAAATATACAAAATGTTATACATTTTTGGAAAAAAATAAACCTTACACCACTAGGAAAATTAATCGTAGTAAAATCTTTATTACTTGCCCTTTTCACACATTTATTTATTGCTGTCCCCAGCCCTGGATTAAATGTATTGAAACAAATACATGACTCTTTTTTGTAACTTCATCTGGGATGGTCCCATAAATTAAACACAATATTCTCATTAAACCATATGAAGAAGGAGGACTTAATATGATTGATATTTACTCATTTGAAAAAAAAGTATGAAATTGACTTGGATGAAGAAAATAGTAATCTGTTCAGGTAAATGTTTTCAATTAGTGTATTCCATGTTTGATGTTAAAAAAATGCTAAATATGGGGAGTTCTTATGTTCAGAAAATTGTGAACATAATAGGTAACCACTTCTGAAAAGATGTCCTTATGTATTATATTATGTACATAAATAAACTGAAAGTTTGTACATTTGCTGATGTATTAAATATGCCATTATTCTATAATAACAATTTTAAGATTGGGTTAAATTGATTTATGAAAAAAATATGTATGATAGAGGAATACGATTTGTAAGAGACATATTATGTACCTCTGGAAATTTCAAGACTAAACAAGATATTGAGATTTGTATTGGTAAACGCCTGAATGGTTTATTTTACGAAGGACTAAAACGAACTATTTCAGAGTTCACTAGAAACTCTGGTTTTGATACCATATATAAACCAAATATTAATGGTGTTTTTATTTCTTTTTATTTAAGTGAACTTGTTCTGAGGCAAAAACAAAACTTTTCAGTATATAACAAATTTATTGCCAACAATGAAAAACCTTCCAGTCAAATCAAATAGAACGAAATCTTTATTGATATTGATTGGAACTATGCATACAGTTTTGTCTTTAAATTAACCAGAGATACATATATACAATGGTTTCAGACTAGAATTGTACATAGAATTTTAGGAATTAAATCTCTACTATGTAAATGAAAATTGTAACTGATAACATATGTTGTTTTTGTTAGAAAAACGAGGAAACTTTAACTCATCTTTTCTGGGAATGTGAACACATCCAACCAGTTATTAACCATGTTAAAAATGTAATAAATTCAAATTATATCAACTTGCCTACACTTTCTTGTCAGGACGAACTTCTTGGAATTTTTAATGAAAAAATGAACCCTATAAACATTTTATTTCTAGAAATTAAACGATACATCTTTATATGTAAAAAATCATGTAAAATCCCAACCATTACAGGGCTAAAGAAAAGCCTACAATTAGCATGGGAAATTAAAAAACATACAAATTACCGTGACAATGAATTCCAAAATTGGGCAGTTGTAAGATCGCTGATACAATAAACCCAAAACTATGCAATATTTTTATCATAATATTTGTGTACACTTGAAAGACTCTATACCTGCAGTACACTGTGGCCTTGTCACTCTTTTTATTCTATACCTTGTATATACCTTGTGTATTTAAACATTTGCTGTCAAGATTAATACATGTTTATTTACCCCAAACTAGTGAAGCAATGCAACATACCGTCATTTACCGTCATTTAACATGGTTTGGTTTATTCAATATACAATAGACATACAGTCCGTGAGTATACATGATATACAAAAGTAAATAAATACATACACGGTGGTCATCTGTATAATACAATTAATTATAAGTAAATTACTAGCTGTTATAATACATTTCACAATAATAATACTATCAATATTATAATAAGTAATATATAATATAATATTATATAATAAATCAAAATACAGTGCATTAGGTAAAGCGAGAAGTCAAGTGTGCAAAGCAAGAAATGTTAATCGTACTAATATTTATACACATTTCTTTCAGTAAATGCTTTATGAACATACATAGCTAGGTTTCTGTTAACAATTGCATTGTCAGACTGCATTAATTCTATATATTTTGGTACATTAGGTCTTTTCCAGTAATACTGTTTGATATACAATTTTCTAATATCAGTATATAGTGAACATTCTAGTATAAAATGAAACTCATCTTCAATAACATTACAATGCTGACATTTTCTTTCTTGGAAAGGTATTGGTTCAGGTTTATGCCATCTACCTGATTCCACTTCTAGCCTGTGGGAAGAAACTCTTAATTTACAAAGATTATATCTAAATTTATTAATACTGACATGTTTTAAGTAAGGTTGAAATTCAAATTTACAAAACATATTGTAATTTTTTGCTCTTGATGAATTATTTAGTTCTGTCATCCAGTTTTGTATAAAAGCATCAGTTATTCTAGATTTAACTAAACATAAGAAACACTTTTCATCACCTACACCTTGGTTAATCCATGAATAATGTAAACCTAAAGATTGTAAAAGATTACATACAGATTTTGCCCATGAGTGGGTATTTGGTCTACTCATTAAAGTGCTATACATATGTAAATACATACACTTAACGTATTTGTGCTCCTCTAACTTAATAATTTTTAACCAATATCTTATAACATTAACAACTCTTTTGGCTATCAAGGATGTTCTACCAAGTTCTCCATATACAAAATTATTTTGGGTTTGGATTTTCACACCTAATAACCTTTTACAAAAATTTAATTGAACCCTCTCTAATGTCATAGACTCATTTAAGCCCCAGACCTCTGATCCATAGTTTAAAATAGGTAAAACGAGCTGATCAAATAATTGTAGCTTGTTTTGTATAGAGATTAAAGGGAAGTTAATTAAGTATGAATTTAATTTAAAAACAGCTTTTGAAGCTTGACCTGCAAGTGTGTCGAAAGTACTTGCAAATGATCCACCTGTAGTAAAAACTATTCCCAAATATGAAAAGGTTTTAACAATTTCTAATTCCTGGCCTTTATATAAAAACTTAATATTTCTCCTTAACTGACCCCCTTTTTTGAATATCATGACTTTGGTTTTAGCTGAGTTTACACATAGTTTCCATCTTTCACAGTATTCTTCTAACAAACATAAGCCTTTCTGCAATTCTTCTTCAGATTCACACATAATTACAATATCATCTGCATATAAAAGCAAAAACAATTTCAACATACCAATATCAATACCATTAAAGCCATTTAACATATAATGTTCTTCTAAGTCATTCAGATAAAAGGAAAATAATAGCGGTGATAAAGACTCACCCTGTCTAACTCCTAAAAAACAAGAGAATTCTTCATTACTTATTGTATTACCCAATTTAATTCTTGATTTAACATTTGTATACATTGACTTAATAACATTAATAATATTTCCTCGAACGCCTAGCTTCAACAATTTGTACCAAATGATATCTCTTACCAAATAATCGAATGCTTTAGTAAAGTCAATAAATACAGCATACAATCTCTTTTTTTCATTTAAAATATGATTAATGATACCATGTAATACAAATATATTATCAATAGTTCCCATATTTTGCCTAAATCCTGCTTGTGCCTCTATATACACATGATACTTTTCAGCCCAACTGTTCAACCTATTATTAATTACTTTGGTAAACAATTTTCCAAAAGTACTTAATAATGTTATCCCCCTGTAGTTATTTACATCATCCTTATTATCCTTTTTATGTAAAGGCACAATAAAACCCTCACACCAAATTTCTGGGAAATATCCACACTCAAACAGTTTATTAAACAAGGTACACACAACTTTTAAGAAGCTATTACTATAAATACCAAATTTAAAAAACTCATTAATTAGGTAATCAGGTCCAGCAGATTTACCATTGTGTATTTGTTTACATGCATTAAAAATTTCCTGGTCAGTAAATGGTATATTTAACTCATTAAACATAATATTCAGTTCCCCAACATAGATTATACACTTCATGTTGTCTTTAATTATGTAATATTCATAGCAGTTGTAAGATCGCTGATACAATAAACCCAAAACTATGCAATATTTTTATCATAATATTTGTGTACACTTGAAAGACTCTATACCTGCAGTACACTGTGGCCTTGCCACTCTTTTTATTCTATACCTTGTATATACCTTGTGTATTTAAACATTTGCTGTCAAGATTAATACATGTTTATTTACCCCAAACTAGTGAAGCAATACAACATAGATTATACACTTCATGTTGCCTTTAATTATGTAATATTCATAGCATATAGATATCATAATGATCTAGAATACATATATCTATAAAATATTAGATTTTCTGCTGTCTACATTTTTTGCAAAATAGATTGTACACATCTTCTTTTGTATTCTATAATATATGACATTCTGTGTCAACAATTTAATATTCTTTATCATATGATATTATGTTTTTTAATTATTTTTCATAAGATATTATGCTTTTCAATTATTTCAATTGGTACTAACACATATATAAAGAATACAAATGCTACTAACATATTTTCTGTATGGTATGGAGCAGGATGGCCTCGACCTGCACATACCTATGGACGAGGTAAATAAACTTGTTCACCCCCCCCCCCCAAAAAAAAAAATCCATAAAAAAAAATCTTATATTAAGATACTAATAATGGCGTATAATAATGTGTTTCTCCTGTCAGATAGTTTTCACAGGTTCTTTTGGAGTCGCTGTAAACCTACTAGTCGTACACTAAAGAAGATAATTTATATCATCATTTATCGCTGTGCCACAGTTGTGCTACAGATGTGACTAAATGTTAATGAACAAACACTGTGTTAAATTGTTTTCTAGTAAATCATACATGTGTGCTTACTTCTTTTTTGAATTTAATTGAATAAAAGTATATGTTTATGTTAAATTTTAACTAAAATAAATTCATAACTTAAATATTATTTAAGTACTTTAATAAATATATTTTGCGGTTTAATTGATTACTTTTATTTCAATAGGACTATTCTTTTTGACATGCTCATTTTACTGTGGAATCACTAATTTATAATTTTTGCGCTTTTCGCGCTCCCGCAATTGCGCGAATTTATGACCACTGCAAATATTTACCGATTCATGTAAATTATGCAGGCATTGTGATCGTTTTCATGCAATAAAGTGGCATTTTTAGTAAAGAATTAGCGCCACTGATGTGGTGTCTATAGTTCAGTCGGCATTTAATTAACAAGATGTTGGTTTGACACAAAGTGATATTAATTATCTATTGTCTCGCCAAAATATGCGCTCCTTATTCTTCGGAAGTGAACCACCGTTATCAATTAACCTAATCCGGTGCTTATTCACTGCCATGTGTTATTGCAACAAACAAGCTGTTTCATTAGCAACCTTTACAGTCGTTCTGCCCAGTCGGGTGTTTCATCGAATAATTGACACGCTTGCTTTTTTATAAAACACAACTGACTTTTTTTTCAAAATCGGCATTGCGCGAATTTAAGATCGCGCGAATATGTCCGCGATCGCAAGTGCGCGAAATGTGTACCCTGCGATTTCAAGTGATTAGAATTGGCGCTATCGTGAGTGAGTCAAAATTTAGTCAAAATTAAGCCCCTGCAAAAAATATACAGTAGTAAATTTAATTATTTTAGATCACCGATAATATTGCTGTTTAGGATATGCTGCACAACATCGGTACACCAGTCCGCAACATTTCAAGGATGTCAAGTTTCTTTCAGGTCATCGAAACTAAGACCATCTGTGTAACATCTAGACTTAATAACAAGGTTAATACTAGGAATTATACATATTGAATACAAGCGGTAATGGAGACCTGTCTATGTATAACCATCATAGTCTTTCAGTTTTAAAATATTGCTGTTTTTAGTTAATTGTAGCTATCGCAACCAAGAGTCTTTTTTTTTTAAGCGGAGAGTTACATTATAGATGGTAATGTAGTCAAATGCTTGTGTAATATGATCTTCGTTTCATCCTCCCACATCCTCATATACACATTCTAAAAAATACCAAAATTGACAACGCGGATTTTAAACGGTTTAAACTTATGGCATTCACTATTTTATACCATATTTAGGTCGTTGTTTTATTTGCAAAACTAAAACACACCGAGTCAGTGGTGTCAGTTTCTCCATATTTCTCCAGAGCGCTATACAATAGCATCGTTTAAACCACCACAACTTCATGTATCCTTATGCTCTAATTGATTTTGCTCACGGTGGGTATTTAAGTTTAGCTATGTCTTAATTAGGCCTGACACTAGCGTAAATTGTTTTACATGGATATTACTAGTAACTTGGCGAAAAAGTCAGTCCTGTGTGCAGCATTTATGTCTGCGCCACTCGTGAATATATCACTTATATTTTATAATATATTTCCGCACAGTATTATTAACTTTGTTTATGCTAGTAGAAACTCAATGACCAGGAATGTTTTGACTTTGAAATTTTGAAAAAAAAAAAGCAACCGTTTTCTACATATATTACTTTGAATTGGCTAATACTTAATTTCAAAACAAAGTTTGAATTTAAGCACTTTCCTTGTCAAAGGACCAACGAGTAAATTAAACAAAAATAAAGTATACATAGCAGTTATTCGCACGTTCCTGTTGTGACACAGGTGTCGTGAGTATAATGTTAGATATATAAACGAAATAAATGCGTTCCTGGGTTGGTTCATTGATTCATCAACAGTACTTGATTGAGCTTTCTCATCAATTGTTGTTATATTTTCAGGGTCAAGAACCTAGAATAGACGCCTAAAATATTACAGTGCCACAGTTCAGAAGCAAAGTATCCAAAGTAATCATGTCATCACCTTGCAGGTCCATCAGGCGTTACAAACTGCAAGTACTGACGTTTGCCGTCCTTGTGATCATCGTTTGCATCCAGGTCAATATCATACACCGACTACATGAATTTGGTAACAACCTTTAAATATGTTTCATTGAAGCTTATAACAGCACGTTTTGTACTTAAAATGGTACAACATGCCAATTTTCAAATTTTGTATGTTCAATTTTTCTTAAATTGATTATTGGCCATGTTTTGTTTAAAATTATACACACTATTGATGTATATCTATTAAAAATGCTTTACCCTTTAAAATTTATAATGATAACTAAATATTTAATACTAGAAAAAAGAAACAGGATATTTTTTTTCATTTCGCATTTTTTATATGTTGTTGGATTAAAATATGGGTGAATTTGGTATGAAAATTAATATTATAAATTGAACTTAACAATTATTTTAACGCCCCAAAATTGATCAATCAACAAAACGTTAACGTCATCCAAACGCAACATTTTATATGCACTGTACTTTTTGTCATTATAGGAAATGCCATGTTCTTACTCACTTTGTATTGTGTCATCTTCGTTTATTATATATTGGCAATGTTCTTTATGAATATGCTATTAAATCTTTGACTTGACTTGTATTCTTTTTTACAATTAAACTATGACAAATGTGTTAATTCAAGCAATTAAATTCACATACATGGGCGCATGAAAGTATAATACTGCTAAATGGTTTTGAGATAACTGATCATTAAGGAGGCTGTTACCACCAAAACGTTATATAGCAATATAAATGATATTGCATTATGGAAATGCCAATAAATATATTAATATATATATTAATATTAATGATTTTTTCATTTTGTCTGGATATGCCCCATTGAGACCCTTTTCTTAGGGACGGTCCCTTTTATAATTGCAATACAAGACATGTGTACAAAGGACACGGATACCCCCACATTCCATTGGTTGCCACAAAACTCCATATGTAATTACTTTACCCGCATGCTTAAGTTCACATGGTGATGAATATGTTAATAAAGTTTCATCACTCTAGCAGTTACACTTTTGCAGTTACACGCGACGCAAGTCCAAAAATGTCAATATTTGCTAAAAAAAAGGGGCAAAATCTGCAACAAAATACCCAGATGCACATGTCCACATTCTGATGAATACGTTTATAAAGTTTCATCACTCTAGCAGTTATACTTTTTGACACAAAAATACGACGGACGGACGGGAGAGACGGGACGAACGGACAAGGGCAAATCTATATGCCCACCCCACCTCTGAAAGTAGGGGCCATATAAAAATTATTAATATTTCTTGGCAGATAATTATGTTATACGACATCATATTCGGATCAGTCCCACAGAAAGCGAAACTATTCATGAGGTAAGTTACTTTCAGAAATAAACACATACCTTTTACATTGTTATATTATCTTTGTAATTCAAGGCAAGACGTATATAACCATTGGATTCATGTGCAAAGCACTTGTTTTCAATTATATATATATATATAAGAATTATTACAAAAGCTGCAGGCTTATCGTGTAAAATAAATAAAAAAAGAAATGAATATATATATTATAAAATATGTTAGATGTTATGTTATGATACGTTTATCGACGTGTAAGAGTTCAAGTATTATTTTTTTTAAAGTATTGATCTAAGTAAAATGTAATATTTTAAATCGTTTACAGGTTGTCTCCCATTTAACAACAACTGAAAAGGTTTTGGAGCGCCAGCGGAACACAAAGTCAGATATGGCTGCGCCACATGACTGCGATGAAGACAAAACTGACGAACCGCCTGGATACAAAGCTGCTGCCTTAGCAAGACGTCTTTGTTTGGAGAAAAGGCTAGACCACGGGCCAGCAGTGCCAGTCTCTCGTCTGCACTACATTCCAAATAAGAACATAACGTTTTGTTCAATGGCAAAGACTGGTTCGACGTTTTGGGGTCGGGTATTTGTGATGGCCACAGAACCTTATCCAAACAAATATAGCCACCCATATGACGTCACTATCAATGAGGTATACAGTTCTATAGGGAAACGGTATACATTGAATAACAATGTAAGTTTAAATCACGATCACTTTAGTTTTACATTCGTTCGAAATCCGTATTCTAGACTTTTGTCTGCTTATGTGGACAAACTTGTTCCCCCGAATCCAATATTTTGGGAAAATTTTGGTTTTAAAGCAGTGACGAAATTTCGAAAGCGACAAAAAATCAGCAAGAAATCTACAACTAAAGACTTTGAGAATAGTAACGATACAAAACCAACCGGACACGATGTAACATTTGCAGAGTTTGTGCAATTTGTCACAGAGGCTGAGCGACACGAAGCAAGTCCCAATCCACATATTTCTAGCGTTAAGAAACACTGCCGGCCGTGTTCATCGTTCTTCACGTACATAGGTAAAATAGAAAACATTGCAGAAGATGGTTTCTATATTATGAATAAAATGGGAATCAGCAAAGCAGCCATTGTAGCACTGACAATGAATATGTCAAACCTTAGAAAGGACGATGCTATAACTGATGGGATAAGAGGACCCTTCCAATGGAAGATAGATGTGTTAAAATACATGACTTGGGATAAGGCACTACAGAGACTGTGGTTAAAGCTGCAGATGCGTGAATTGATAGAGAGGGACATCAAACTTGACCTGACTGATGAACGGATACAGACAATTACAGCTGACCAGTTTATAAACATTGCAAGAGCAGCACACGCGCGGTCGAATCCAGGAAAGCTAAAACTGCAAAGCAAAGCAGTTAAAAACGAAGCGTTTGCCAGCGTTCCTTTAAAAGATTTGAAGGCGTTCAGAGACGCATTCGAGGATGATTTTACAGTACTTGGCTATGATCCCTCTCCGCCTGCAATATTTAATCGAAACGAAGCCCCGGTTGAGCCTTCATTGTTTTTCAATACGTTGTAGTGACTTTTGTTGAAGATTTTGAAATCCATACTGTAATTAAAGACACATTTGGACATTTTTTGAGACTGTCTATTGTATACTGACCTTTGACTTCAATATTCGAAATATCCTAATTTCAAGTCTGCATTGCTTTATAAATACGTGTATATAATAATATAGGCGGTCTGAACCAAGATGGTCGAAATTCCTATTGGCATGTTCGTGGTGTCAACCTTACAACGCGTCAACACATAGGCTACAGAAAAGCAGAAGAGATCTGCATCTTGAGCTTCCAACAAACAACTCAGCCGGCATGTATTGATCAGCGTGTTTAGGGATTGGTTTTTAATATAAAGCTGCCTTTAACAAGTCACCGTTTTGAGGTGTCAAACAAATACAGGAAGCAGCCACTGTGTTTAAAATGATTTTTTGAGGAAATACAGACATTATACAAAATACTGCGAAATTAGAGACACTTAATATGAATTATGTATGCGGGAACCCATTGTGATTAAACAATAATATTATGTGACACCTATATGCATTGTTCGTGACAAAAAGTGACTACGACGTCAGCGACGTCATAATTGCAACCATGCCGTACGGTGATAGCGGTTTAGTGCCCGTTTTATAAATATAACTGTTTAACTCAAAATAGTATGTTTGTTTTCAAACTTTCAACACATTTTTCAAATAGATTCCTGTTTATTGTGATGCACAATTCCCCATCTACATACTTCTCAAAACCAATATCTACACACTTCTTATTATCTACATCTACACTATAATAATCACCAACATATTCAGTTTTTTTTTCAATAAAATCTACACACATTTTTAATTTCTTATTATCACTAACAGCTAAAACCGTCTTAAAATCACCGATATCTTCATGCATATCATCACCAACAACTCATCACCAATATCTTCATGCATATCATCACCAACAACTCCACAATTATCACAGTTTCAGTATTTATCCATTTTCATCACTGAATTCTACACACGTATCATCACTGTAGTGGTGTTGGTGGGGGCGCATGGTACACAAAGTCCATTTGATATTTTTCCAATTTTATTAGATGTCGACCAATATAGTCATGAGGGAAAGACCTGTACATATAAGATCAATGTTACAAACAAAACACAACATACTACAAAATGTACAACACAAATTGAAATGCAATTAATGTCAAATCAATGTTACACATTTCATAATTAAATAATACAACTTTTGAATAAAGAAAATAATAATAAACCTCACCAGGTTGGAATAACAATGATGCACAAAATGTGTGGGACTTGCGTTCCTTAGTGCTGTGGCCAAATGCAATCATGGTCAGTAAAATTTACATGAAATGAATAGCTTTAACTATCCTAACCAATGAAAATCTTGCATCGGACAAATCCAAAGAAACGATTGGACATAACAAGTATTTCATCACAATACACGGATGGATGCACACTGGACAGGAAACTAAATTTTGACAGAGTAAATGGACGTGTACAAAACAAGGGACGTAATAAAATGACCTGTACTACATCACCAACACCTAATTATTATCATTTTAACATCAACACAGATCATTATCATTAAAATCTACACACTTCTTACACTAACATTTTCACACTTCTAATCACTAACACCTACACACTTCTCATCACCAACATCTACACACTTCTCATCACTGACATCTGCACACTTCTCATCGCCAACATCTACACTCTTCTCATCACTAACATCTACACACCTCTCATCACCAACATCTACACACTTCTCATTACTAACATCTACACACTTCTCATCGCCAACATCTACACACTTCTCATCACTGACATCTGCACACTTCTCATCACTAACATCTACACGCTTATCATCACTAACATCTACACACTTCCCATCACTAACATCACACACTTCTCATCACTTACATCTCTACACTTCGCACATCTACACACTTCTCATCACTAACATCTTCACACTTCCTATCACAAACATCTGCACACTTCTCATCACTTATATCTACACACTTCTCACATCTACACACGTCTCATCACTAACATCTTCACACTTCTCGACACTAACATGTATACATTTCTCATCACTAGCATCACAATAGTTCTGTTTGCTATTTCCTAACACATATTCAACCGAAGTCATATTTTGCCATTAAAAAGATCAAAATGAAAAATATGTATGTTAAACATTGTTTTATTTTAAATGCAGATTAAGTTTGTAAACATAGTACGTATTAGCTTTGGGGTGTACGTATTATCAAGTTAGAGTCCCAATGTTATTTTACCACTGTGAACAATTTTTTCAATCTAAGATTTTTTGTAAACAATCATACAGTTTTAAGATATCCGTATGGTCAGTATTACACACTAAATAATTATATGTCATAAAAAATTTATGTTCAATTCAATATGTACAACTAACACTAAAATATGCAGCAAAATACTGTCACAATTGCCAATATTAAAATCGTAGTTGTATCAGTTCTACCTTACAGATTTTTTGGCAATTACACATTTTCCACAGTAAAATAGGACCGTGTTCATGCATGCATGGACGCAGTTTTACAGGACTGTGAAAACCATACAAAAAAACTGTTTGTTTTTTTATAGTTAAAGGAAACATGCATACAAATACAAATAAAGATCTAAATTTAACAAACACACCTAAACTTGATGAATCGCCATGCAAAGTCAGCCAAGACATATAATAGGTTAATTCTAATTTTGATGTCTTAATGTAAAGGATTTTTATTAATTAATGTTTATAACATGGTCTACGCGTTTTTTGCTATTGACTATTTGCAAAAACAAATCAAGATATCCAGCATATAGTAGAGTAGCCTAGGTTCAAACCTAAAGTAGTACTAGAGAGCGAACCGAACAAGAGAGGGGTGCAACAGCCTACCGATTTACTCTGGATCATTCTATAGGATGGTAACATGGCCAAACTAGAAAGCAGTCGGAGAGCGCAGAAGGTAACTACTCCGTGAATGACTGCAAGGTTACGTTCCATGCCAAATATCTTACAATCATAAAGATGTATTTAAAAGATTCCAGGACTCTTGCAAATCCGGAAAATTATTGCTGTCAGAAAAAACAAAACACAAGTAAACCAAATATTTAATTTGACCGAATAAATTTGGCTGTACCTTAAGTGTAAACAAAGTACAAACAAACACTATTTTTAAGTCAAGGACAGCCGCAATCCTCAACATAGATTATAATGATATAAATATACATGAAAGCAATGTAACACTACTATAAATCGTATGTAGTAATAGAAATATGAAATATGAAGACACTAAGTTGATGAAAAATAGTGATAACTAGCTATCATATTATATAGCATACAACATACAAACTTAACAAATAACTCAACACATTCGATTACAACCAAACTGCACGTGTATTTCATGTTAATCCGTTACAAGGCTTGATGACACCGTTTTGTATTCAGAAATTGCTATAGATAATTTCATTATTCAACGCAAATACCTGGACAGTCATGGAGGGGGCGTTTGCATCTATATTCACAAAGACATCGCTTTTAACCCGAGGGAAGATCTGCAACATCAGGACCTTGAAGCTACTTTTATTAAACTTGTATTATCTAAATCGAAACCCATTGTATGTGGTGTTTTATACAGACCTAAAAAGCAGACTAACTTTTATGAAGTTTAAGAAATAGTATTATTATCTAGTTCTCAATGCTACTCTCAATGCCACTGAATCGGTGTTTTTAGGTGATTTTAATACCAGTGTATCCTCCAGTTGTAAATGTCCATTTCAAAATGCTTTGAAATCTTTATATGATTTATTCAGTCTTACACAACTGATAAGTGACTTTACTGAAATATCATCATCATCTTCTACAACTATGGACCTTATTCTTGTATCTGATCCCGCACAAAATTTCACAGAGTGGTGTAATAGATTGCTGTATAAGTGATCATATTTTAACTTATTGAACTAGAAAGGTTACACGTGAATTTATAGGTAAACACAACACTGTTACAATTCACTCTTGAAAAATTATAATGAAGAAAGCTTTCAACAGTAATGTTGTCTGATGAAGTAAATACTGAATGTTCTAATTTTAAATCCATTTTTCTTTTAAGCTTAGATAGTATTGCGCCCGTTAAGACTATGAGACTAAAACAGAGGACAGAAGAGTGGATGGATTCAGAAGTGCTTCAATGTATTAAGGACAGAGATAAAGCCTTTCACAACTTCAAAAATAACAAAAGTGTTGAAAATTAAGCTAGGTTCAGGGCATTGAGAAATAAGGCAAACACTGTTATTTCAAATGCAAAAAATAATTATTTTAAATCATCTTTAGAAAATAGTCATACAGACCCCAAATCCTTGTGGAAACGGCTTAAGAATTTGGGACTTCCTAGTAAGAAAGGTAAATGCTCAAGCAATATTGGTCTTAATATTGACGGTGATATTTGTTTTGACAAGGTGAAGGTTGCCGAAAAATTTGATTCTTATTATACCACTTATGCTGAAAGTCTTGGTAGTAAACTCCCTAAATGGAAACTTATTACAGCCAATAAAACCACACAGTAACATGGTGATTTTATGTACATATTGCCCCTTTAGTGCCGCTCCCTGTTTTGTGTTTATAAGACAACTTAAAGTTTTGGTATCGCGAAAAAAAAACATTCTTCATCATTATTAACATATTTCTGATGTGCATGCAGAATTTCAGACCGATCCACAAAGTCGAAATGCTTGAAATCGCATTTGAGAATGATGCCTGATAAGCAATCTTTCTTAAGTTGTTTTCAGTGCTTTGATTATATGGGGTGCCTGAGTCAATTTGTGTACTTAATTCATAGACATCAGTCGAAATACTAGCATCTGTTTACATACTTTCATGCAATAGAGATAAACCTTGTATAAAACGTGTTCATTTTTTGGTTTTTGCATGATTTAGTGTGCTGCAAGTTGCACAAGACGGGTTTCCGTACTGTTTTTCTATTTTTTTTTACTTGAAAAAGCGGTTTTCGCGGTAAAAATTTAAATGCATATTAAAAATCATGATATTTATCGCATGTTTTCCATGAAACTTATTACAGCCAATAAAAGCGCCCTGTGACATGGCGATTTTATTTACAGATTGCCCCTTTAGTTCCGCTCCCTGTTTTGTGTTTATAAGACAACTTAAAGTTTTGGTATCGCGAAAAAAAAACAATACTGCACCATTATTAACATATTTCTGATGTGCGTGCAAAATTTCAGACCGATCTACAAAGTAGCAATGCTTGAAAACGCATTTGAGAATGATGCCTGATAATCAATCTGGCTTAAGTTGTTTCATGGGTTTTTTATATGGGGTGCCTGAGTCAAAATATGTACTTAGTTCATAGACATCAGTCAAAATAATTGCATCTGTTTACATACTTTTATGCAATAGAGATAAACCTTGTATAAAACGTGTTCATTTTTGGTTTTAGCATGATTTAGTGTGCTGCAAGATGCACAAGACGGGTTTCCGTACTGTTTTTCTTCTTTTTTTTTTTACTTGAAAAAGCGGTTTTCGCGGTAAAAATCGTAATGCACATTTAAAATCGTGATATTTATCGCATGTTTTCCATGAAACTTATTACAGCCAATAAAACCACTCAGTGACATCGTGATTTTATGAACACATAACCCCTTAAGTGCCGCTCCCTGTTTTGTGTTTATAAGACAACTTAAAGTTCTGGTATTGCGAAAAAAACACAATTATACATCATTATTAACATATTTGTGATGTGCATGCAAAATTTCAGACCGATCCACATAGTAGAAATGCTTGAAAACGCATTTGAGAATGATGTCTGATAATCAATCATCTTAAGTTGTTTTCAGTGCTTTGATTATATGGGGTGCCTGAGTCAAATTGTGTACTTTATTCATAGACATCAGTCAAAATACTAGCATCTGTTTACATACTTTCATGCAATAGAGATAAACCTTGTACAAAACGTGTTCATTGTTAATTTTAACATGATTTAGTGTGCTGCAAGATGCACAAGACGGGTTTCCGTACTGTTTTTCTATTTGTTTTACTTGAAAAAGCGGTTTTCGCGGTAAAAATCGTTATGCATATTAAAAATCATGATATATATCGCATGTTTTCTATGAAACTTATTACAGCCAATAAAACCACTCATTAACATTGTGATTTTATGTACACATTGCCCCTTTAGTGCCGCTCCCTGTTTTGTGTATAAGACAACTTAAAGTTTTGGTATTGCATAAAAAAAATAATTCTACATCATTATTAACATATTTCTGATGTGCATGCGAAATTTCAGACTGATCCACAAAGTAGAAATGGTTGAAAACGCATTTGAGAATGATGTCTGATAAGCAATCTGGCTTAAGTTGTTTTCAGTGCTTTGATTATATGGGGTGCCTGAGTCAAATTGTGTACTTAATTAATAGACATCAGTCAAAATACTAGCATCTGTTTACACACTTTCACGCAATAGAGATAAACATTGTATAAAACGTGTTCATTTTTGGTTTTAGCATGATTTAGTGTGCTGCAAGATGCACAAGACGGGTTTCCATACTGTTTTTCTTTTTTCTTGACTTGAAAAAGCGGTTTTCGCGGTAAAAATTGTGATGTATATTAAAAATCATGATATTTATCGCATGTTTTCCATGAAACTTATTACAGCCAATAAAAACACAGTAAAATGGTGCTTTTATGTATACATTGCATCTTTAGCGCCGCTCCCTGTTTTGTGTTTATAAGACAACTTAAAGTTTTGGTATCGCGAAAAAAAAACAATTCTACATCACTATTAACATTTTTCTGATGCGCATGCAAAATTTTAGACCGATCCACAAAGTAGAAATGCTTGAAAACGCATTTGAGAATGATGCCTGATAAGCAATCTGGCTTAAGTTGTTTTCAGTTCTTTGATTATATGGGGTGTCTGAGTCAAATTGTGTACATAATTCATAGACATCAGTCAAAATACTAGCATCTGTTTACATACTTTCATGCAATAGAGATAAACCTTGTATAAAACGTGTTCATTTTTGGTTTTAGCATGATTTAGTGTGCTGCAAGATGCATAAGACGGGTTTCCGTACTGTTTTTTCTTTCTCTTGAAAACGCGGTTTTCTCGGTAAAAATCGTAATGCATATTAAAAATCATGATATTTATCGCATGTTTTCCATGAAACTTATTACAGCCAATAAAACCATACAGTAACATTGTGATTTTATATACACATTGCCCCTTTAGTGCCGCTCGCTGTTTTGTATTTATAAGACAACATAAAGTTTTGGTATCGCGAAAAAAAACACAATTATACATCACTATTAACATATTTCTGATGTGCATGCAAAATTGCAGACCGATCCACAAAGTAGAAATGCTTGAACACGCATTTGAGAATGATGCTTGATAAGCAAACTGGCTAAAGTTGTTTTCAGTGCTTTGATTATATGGGGTGCCTGAGTCAAATTGTGTACTTAATTCATAGACATCAGTCAAAATACTATCATCTGTTTATATGCTTTCATGCAATAGAGATAAGCCTTGTATAACATGGTTTTAGCATGATTGAGTGTGCTGCAAGAAGCACAAGACGGGTTTCTGTACTGTTTTTATTTTTTTCTTACTTGAAAAAAGCGGTTTTCGCGGTATAAATCGTAGTGCATATTAAAAATCATGATATTTATCGCATGTTTTGCATGAAACTTATTACAGCCAATAAAACCACACAGTAACGTGGTGATTTTATGTACACATTGCCCCTTTAGTGCCTCTCCCTGTTTTGTGTTTATAAGACAACTTAAAGTTTTGGTATCGCGTAAAAAACTATTCTACATAATTATTAACATATTTCTGATGTGCATGCAAAATTTCATACCGATCCACAAAGTAGAAATGCTTGAAAACGCATTTGAGAATGATGCCTGATAATCAATCTGGCTAAGTTGTTTTTAGTGCTTTGATTATATGGGGTGCCTGAGTCAAATTGTGTACTTAATTCATAGACATCAGTCAAAATACTAGCATCTGTTTACATACTTTCATGCAATAGAGATAAACCTTGTACAAAACGTGTTCATTGTTAATTTTAACATGATTTAGTGTGCTGCAAGATGCACAAGACGGGTTTCCGAACTGTGTTTCTTCTTTGTTTTTTACTTGAAAAAGCGGATTTCGCGGTAAAAATCGTAATGTATTTTAAAAATCATGATATTTATCGCATGTTTTCCATGAAACTTATTACAGCCAATACAACCACACAGTAACATGGTGATTTTATGTACACATTGCCCCTTAAGTGCCGCTCCCTCTATTGTGTTTAGGTTACAATATACTAATTCCAATCCTTATGTAATTTAATGTAAAAGGGATAACTTTGACCAAAAATAAATGTAACATTTTGCACATAGGGACCCTCATAACCATACCTTTTGTTAAAAAGCTTCTAAGCTGAATTGATTTAAGGAATAAAAAGGGTATGTCATGTGTTATGTAAGAAAGAACTCGACGCTAAACAAAGTTGACTGTTTTATAAACATCTTTTTAGCGGCTACTTTCTAGTTGAATGTAAACCGCCTCAGCGCAGGTGTCAAACTGTAGTCTCCAATCTTAAAACATATCAGTGATTTATTTGTGCATACGAATGCTTACTTACCCTACCAAAATCTCCAACGAAAGAATATCAAAGCAAGTGTCTAAACCTTAAAACATGTCTTCGTGTTAAACTTGTTGATTTATTTAGAGAGTACAGCCCTACATCTCTTATTTATTTAGTGTATTGTGACCTTTACAACGTATAACTGGCAAGCGGGTGGGTTTACATTGCCACCGGCTGGAACAGACGCGACTAGCGTGTATTATAGACCTTAATACCTCCGAAATATTCGTGAGTACTGTTGTTATTATTTATTTTTTGATTCTGTATGTTGTTGTTTTTTTACTTTACTGTCAAATTTGAAACAATGTCTGACTTTTAATGCACCTATCAATAGTTTCCTCTAGGGGTGTGGCGGGGAAGCGGCGGGCTGACCCAGGGGAGTTTGGCTTGTTTTATTTGTTGGGGTCTAATTCCCCGCTGTATGAGATCCAAGCATTTTTGTCTAAATACCCACGGAGGGAGATGCTTGATGTATCAAATGGCCCGGGGTGCGGAGGAGGATCTAAAATCCGACCAAAGTCTATTTCCCTGGACCCGGAATCAATCGGCATGTAAAATTCCCGACTATCGGGAATTGCTTTAAGTCTAAAGTTCCATATATGCCCGTCGCTCCACCCCGGGGAAAATATTGGTAGGTGAATAAGTTTAGGGAACGAAAAATATGGGGTCCGTGAAGTCACAGCTTGGTCCTCTTGTATTATATTTAGGGCAAATAAATGACATCTCAATATTAATTTCTGCGCCGATTGTCTTTTTTAAAGACATTTCTTGTTTTTCCAATACTGACTTTAATCACTGGATTGCATTTACTATCTATTCTTAAACAACGGGTTTTTCCAATAGTGACCCAAATTATTCTGATATAAATAAGTAGATCTTGAGTGCTTCTGTCCTAAGTAGCTTGCTAATATTGATAATTAAAATGCTCCAGATATGTTATATATTTGAATTTAAATACATTGGAGCATTCGAATGTCAGTTGATCATATTCAAAACTACATTTTCATGCAATACAAACTCATTGTTTGTAAATATAAGCAATGACACAATCAGATTTTTGTTATGGTTCTTTCTCTTCATGTACACGATTACTTTTAAAAAGTATATATTCATATTATGCAGGTAAACAATGACACACTGAAGTTTTTGTTGTTTATTCTCATCCAAGCATATGATGATAATTTAATTACTATGTTAAGAACTGCCTTAAATTACTTAAAATACAGTGTTTGCCATATAAAAATTAAGAAACTGAGTTTATTATGAAAAAAAAAACAGCAAGCTTTGTTCACTTGTTTGATGTTTTGTTCAATTACTGTTCAGGACATTAGTGTAAACAACAATTAATTTTTGTGTGTACATAATTTTGCATTCAAGTAAGAATCAGATGTCACATTTTGAGAATATGGATAATTGGGTTGTGTTGTTTTATGATATACCAAATGAAAAATTTGAGCTTTTAAAACAATGTTTGACTTAAAGATTATTTCTTACAACTGTCGCGGCCTTAATGATTGTAAAAAACGCAATGATGTATTTGATTATTAAAAAAAACAAAAAGCGCATGTATATTGTTTACAGGATTGTCATTTTACCCCATCTATGGAAAAACAAATATATACACAGTGGGATGGGGAATGTTATTTTAGTCATGGTACTTCCAACTCTAGAGGTGTATGTATTTTGTTTAAGAAAATATAACAGTTAAAGTGCATACAACTGAAAAGGATACGTTTGGTAATTATTTACTCTTAGATTTAACAGTTGATTCAAAACGATTTACTCTATGTACCCTGTATGGGCCTAATAATGACAAACCAATTTTTACACTGAGCTTTTTTGGAAAATAGACTCTTTTGGAATTGACCATTATATTATTTGTGGGGATTACAATCTTGTACTAGACTCAAAATTAGACTATGTTAATTATAGAAGCCTGGATAACAACAAGAAATCAAGGGAACTGTTATCTTCTTTTATAAATGATAGAAACTTGATAGACACTTTTAGACTAATGAATGGTGATGCTAACCAATATACATGGAGAAAACCAAACACTCTTCAGCAAGGCAGGCTAGATTTCTTCCATGTCACTAGCAATCTTGTACAACATATAAGACAGTCTGATATAAAAGCAAGCTACAAATCCGATCATTCAGTTATAACTTTAGATTTAAATCTCTGTGAAGTAAGCCATGGAACGGGACTTTGGAAGTTCAACAATTCTTTATTACATGATGAAGAATATTTAAAGTGCATAAAAATAAAAATAGATGAAATTAAAGAACAATATTGCTTACCTGTATACAACACTGAATCATTAACTACCATTGATAATAACATGCTCCAGTTTGCTATTAATGACCAACTATTTTTCGAAACCCTATTAATGGAGATCAGAGGCAAAACAATTTCCTATTCATCGTATAAACACAAAAAAGAGGAAAGAAAGAGAAGATGTTCTTGTCAAACAAATTGAACTTTCAGAAAAACATATTAATCAAACAAATATTGAAGAATTAGATTTACTACAACAGGAGCTTTAAAATATACGTAATATAAAAATGAAAGGATCATTTATAAGATCAAGAGCCAAATGGATCGATGATGGTGAAAAACCACAAAATACGTTTGCAATTTGGAAAAACAATATTCATCGAGTAAAACAATACCTTAGATTGTAAATGATAACGGCCAGAAAATATATGATCAAAATTATATTTTAGCATAAGCTGCTAACTATTATAATACATGATATACTAAGGCTGCAACAAATCAAAATAAATATAATAATGATATTTTTGATGACCTTGAAAGAACAGAAACAGTATAACTAAGCTATGACCAATCTCAAACATTATAGGGCTTGTTGGCAATGGAAGAAATCTCAGCTACTTTGAAAAATATGAGATATGATAAAAGCCCCGGCTCAGATGGCTTTACAACAGAATACAAAATTTCCCAATTTGCAGATGACACATCTTTATGATTGGATGGCTCAGATGGTTCACTAAATGCTGCACTTGATTTATTACAAGTTTTTGCACTAGAATCTGGACTTAAAATTAACTTTGCCTAAACAAATTTGATATGGATAGGTTCCAAGAAATATAAGACATACTCAATTAAAACTAAGTACAAATTAGTATGGGGCACAACCAATTTTAAAGTGTTAGGCATTATATTTGATGTAAATTTGGAAAAAACGACCGACCTCAATTTTTCAAGCAAGTTTGATCAATTTACAAAATGTTATACATTTTGGGAAAAAAGAAACCTTACACCACTAGGAAAATTAACCATAGTAAAATCTTTATAACTTCCCCTTTTAACACATTTATTTATTGCTCTCCCCAGCCCTGGATTAAATGTATTGAAACAAATACATGACTATTTTTGTAACTTCATCTGGGATGGACCCATTACAATTAAACACAATATTGTCATTAAACCCTATGAAGAAAGAGGACTTAATATGAATGATATTTACTCATTTGAAAAAAGTATGAAATTGACTTGGATAAAGAAAATAGTAACATGTACAGGTCAATGTATTCAATTAGTGTTTTCCATGTTTGATGTTAAAAAAAAAGCTAAATATGGGGAGTTCTTATGTTCAGAAAATTGTGAAAAGAATAGGTAACCACTTCTGGAAAGATGTCCTTATATATTATATTATGTACATAAATGAACTGAAAGTTTGTAAATTTGATGATGTATTAAATATGTCATTATTCTATAATAACAATTTTAAGATTGGTCTAAATTGCATTTATGAAAAAAATATGTATGATAGAGGAATACGATTTGTAAGAGACATATTATGTACCTCTGGAAATTTCAAGACTAAACAAGATATTGAGATTTGTATTGGTAAACGCCTGAATGTTTTATTTTACGAAGGACTGAAAAGAACGGTTTCAGAATTCACTAGAAACTCTGGTTTTTATACAATATATAAGTCAAATATTAATGGTGTTTTTATTTCTTTTTATTTAAGTGAAAACAAAAACAAGTCAGTATATAACAAATTTATTGCCAATAATGAAAAACCTTCCAGTCAAATCAAATGGAACGAAATCTTTATTGATATTGATTGGAAATATGCATACAGTTTTGTCTTTAAATTAACCAGAGATACATATATACAATGGTTTCAGAATAGAATTGTACATAGAATTTTAGGAACTAAATCTCTGCTATGTAAAATGAAAATGAAAATTGTAACTGATAACATATGTTGTTTTTGTAAGAAAAACGAGGAAACTTTAAATCATCTATTCTGGGAATGTGAACTCATCCAACCAGTTATTAACCATGATAAAAATGTAATAAATTGAAATTATATCAACTTGCCTACACTTTCTTGTCAGGACGTACTTCTTGGAATTTTTAATGAAAAAATGAACCCTATAAACATTTTATTTCTAGAAATTAAAAGATGCATCCTTATATGTATAAAATCATGTAAAATCCCAACCATTACAGGGCTAAAGAAAGTCTACAATTAGCATGGGAAATTCAAAAACATACAAATTACCGTGACAATAAATTCCAAAATTGGGCAGTGGTAAGATTGCTGATACAATAAACCCCAAACTATGCAATATTTTTATCATAATATTTGTGTACACTTGAAAGACTCTATACTTGCAGTACACTGTGGCCTTGCCACTCTTTTTATTCTATACCTTGTATATACCTTGTGTATTTGAACATTTGCTGTCAAGATTAATACATGTTTATTTACCCAAAACTAGTGAAGCAATGCAACATAGATTATACACTTCATTTTGTCTTTAATTATGTAATATTCTTAGCATATAGATATCATAATGATCTAGAATACATATATCTATAAAATATTAGATTTTCTGCTGTCTACATTTTTTGCAAAATAGATTGTACACATCTTCTTTTGTATTCTATAATATATAACATTATGTGTCAACAATTTAATATTCTTTATCATATGATATTATGTTTTTTAATTATTTTTCATAACATATTATGCTTTTCATTTATATCAATTGGTACTAACACATATATAAAGAATACAAATGCTACTAACATATTTTCTGTATGGTATGGTATTGAGCAGCATGGCCTCGACCTGCACATACCTATGGACGAGGTAAATAAACTTGTTCATCGCCCCCCCCATCCCCCCCAAAAAAAAAATCCTTAAAAAAAAATCTTATATTAAGATACTAATAATGGCATATAATAATGTGTTTCTCCTGTCAGATAGTTTTCACAGATTCTTTTGGAGTCGCTGTAAACCTACTAGTCGTACACTAAAGAAGATAATTTATATCATCATTTATCGCTGTGCCACAGTTGTGCTACAGATGTGACTAAATGCTAATGAACAAACACTGTGTTAAATTGCTTTCTAGTAAATCATACCTGTGTGCTTACTTTTTTTAAGATTTAAGATTTAATTGAATAAAATTATATGTTTAAGTTAAATTTTAACTAAAATAAATTCATAACTTAAATATTATTTAAGTACTTTAATAAATATATTTAGCGGTTTAATTGATTACTTTTATTTCAATAGGACTATTGTTTTTGACATGCTCATTTTACTGTGGAATCACTAATTTATCATTTTTGCGCTTTTCGCGCTCCCGCAATTGCGCGAATTTATGACCACTAAATATTTACCGATTCATGTAAATTATGCCGGCATTGTGACCGTTTTCATCCAATAAAGTGACATTTTTAGGAAAGAATTAGCGCCCCTGATGTGGTGTCTATAGTTCAGTCGGCATTTAATTAACAAGATGTTGGTTTGACACAAAGTGATATTAATTATCTATTGTCTCGCCAAAATATGCGCTCCTTATTCTTCGGAAGTGAACCACTGTTATCAATTAACCTAATCCGGTGCTTATTCACTGCCATGTGTTATTGCAACAAACAAGCTGTTTCATTAGCAACCTTTACAGGCGTTCTGCCCAGTCGGGTGTTTCATCGAATAATTGACACGTTTGCTTTTTTATAAGACACAACTGACTTTTTTTTCAAAATCGGAATTGCGCGAATTTAAGATCGCGCGAATATGTCCGCGCTCGCAAGTGCGCGAAATGTGTACCCTGCGATTTCAAGTGATTAGAATTGGCGCTATCGTGAGTGAGTCAAAATTTAGTCAAAATTAAGCCCCTGCAAAAAATATACAGTAGTAAATTTAATTATTTTAGATCACCGATAATATTGCTGTTTAGGATATGCTGCACAACATCGGTACACGAGTCCGCAACATTTCAAGGATGTCAAGTTTCTTTCAGGTCATCGAAACTAAGACCACCTGTGTAACATCTAGACTTAATAACAAGGTTAATACTAGGAATTATACATATTGAATACAAGCGGTAATGAAGACCTGTCTATGTATAACCATCATAGTATTTCAGTTTTAAAATATTGCTGTTTTTAGTTAATTGTAGCTATCGCAACCAAAAGTCTTTTTTTTTAAAACGGAGAGTTACATTATAGATGGTAATGTAGTCAAATGCTTGTGTAATATGATCTTCGTTTCATCCTCCCCCATCCTCATATACACATTCTAAAAAATACCAAAATTGACAACGCGGATTTTAAACGGTTTAAAATTATGGCATTCACTATTTTATACCATATTTAGGTCGTTGTTTTATTTGCAAAACTAAAACACACAGAGTCAGTGGTGTCTACATATTTCTCCAGAGCGCTATACAATAACATCGTTTAAACCACCACAACTTCATGTATCCTTTTGATCTAATTGATTTTGCTCACGGTGCGTATTTAAGTTTAGCTATGTTTTAATTAGGCCTGACACTAGCGTAAATTGTTTTATATGGATATTACTAGTAACTTGGCGAAAAAGTCAGTCCTGTGTGCAGCATTTATGTCTGCGCCACTCGTGAATATATCACTTATATTTTATAATATATTTCCGCACAGTATTATTAACTTTGTTTATGCTAGTAGAAACTCAATGACCAGGAATGTTTTGACTTTGAAATTTTGAAAAAAAAAGCAACCGTTTTCTACATGTATTACTTTCAATTGGCTAATACTTAATTTCAAAACAAAGTTGAATTTAAGCACTTTCCTTGTCAAAGGACCAACGATTAAATTAAACAAAAATAAAGTATACATAGCAGTTATTCGCACGTTCCTGTTGTGACACAGGTGTCGTGAGTATAATGTTAGATATATAAACGAAATAAATGCGTTCCTGGGTTGGTTCATTGATTCATCAACAGTACTTGATTGAGCTTTCTCGTCAATTGTTGTTATATTTTCAGGGTCAAGAACCTAGAATAGACGCCTAAAATATTACAGTGCCACAGTTCAGAAGCAAAGTATCCAAAGTAATCATGTCATCACCTTGCACGTCCATCAGGCGTTACAAACTGCAAGTACTGACGTTTGCCGTCCTTGTGCTCATCGTTTGCGTCCAGGTCAATATCATACACCGACTACATGAATTTGGTAACAACCTTTAAATATGTTTCATTGAAGCTTATAACAGCACGTTTTGTACTTAAAATTGTACAACATGCCAATTTTCAAATTTTGTATGTTCAATTTTTCTTAAATTGATTATTGGCCATGTTCTGTTTAAAATTATATACACTATTGATATATATCTATTAAAAATACTTTACCCTTTAAAATGTATAATGATAACTAAATATTTAATAATAGAAAAAAGAAACAAGATATTTTTTTTCATTTCGCATTTTTTATATGTTGTTAGCTTAAAATATGGGTGAATTTGGTATGAAAATTAATATTATAAATTGAACTTTTCAATTATTTTAACGCCCCAAAATTGATCAATCAACAAAACGTTAACGTCATCCAAACGCAACATTTTATATGCACTGTACTTTTAGTCATTATAGGAAATGCCATGTTCTTACTCACTTTGTATTGTGTCATCTTCGTTTATTATATATTGGCAATGTTCTTTATCAATATGCTATTAAATCTTTGACTTGACTTGTATTCTTTTTTACAATTAAGCTATGACAAATGTGTTAATTCAAGCAATTAAATTCACATTCATGGGCGAATGAAAGTATAATACTGCTAAATGGTTTTGAGATAACTGATCATTAAGGAGGCTGTTACCACCAAAACGTTATATAGCAATATAAATGATATTGCATTATGGAAATGCCAATAAAATATATTAATATATATATTAATATTAATGATTTTTTTCATTTTGTCTGGATATGCCCCATTGAGACCCTTTCTTTGGGACGGTCCCTTTTATAATTGCAATACAAGACATGTGTACAAAGGACACGGATACCCCCACATTCCATTTGTTGCCACAAAAACTCCATATGTAATTACTTTACCCGCATGCTTAAGTTCACATGGTGATGAATATGTTAATACAGTTTCATCACTCTAGCAGTTACACTTTTGCAGTTACACGCAACACAAGTCCAAAAATGTCAATATTTGCTAAAAAAAAGGTGCAAAATCTGCCACAAAATACCCAGATGCACATGTCCACATTCTGATGAATACGTTTATAAAGTTTCATCACTCTAGCAGTTATACTTTTTGACACAAAAATACGACGACGGACGGACGGGATAGACGGGACGAACGGACAAGGGCAAATCTATATGCCAACCCCACCTCTGAAAGTAGGGGCCATATAAAAATTATTAATATTTCTTTGCAGATAATTATGTTATACGACATCATATTCGGATCAGTCCCACAGAAAGCGAAACTATTCATAAGGTAAGTTACTTTCAGAAATAAACACATACCTTTTACGTTGTTATATTATCTTTGTAAATCAAGGCAAGACGTATATAACCATTGGATTCATGTGCAAAGCACTTGTTTTCAAGTATATATATATATAAGAATTATTACAAAAGCTGCAGGCTTATCGTGTAAAATAAATAAATAAAGAAATGAATATATATATTATAAAATATGTTAGATGTTATGTTATGATACGTTTATCGACGTGTAAGAGTTCAAGTATTATTTTTAAAAAAGCATTGATCTAAGTAAAATGTAATATTTTAAATCGTTTACAGGTTGTCTCCCATTTAACAACAACTGAAAAGGTTTTGGAGCGCCAGCGGAACACAAAGTCAGATATGGCTGCGCCACATGACTGCGATGAAGACAAAACTGATGAACCGCCTGGATTCAAAGCTGCTGCCTTAGCAAGACGTCTTTGTTTGGAGAAAAGGCTAGACCACGGGCCAGCAGTGCCAGTCTCTCGTCTGCACTACATTCCAAATAAGAACATAACGTTTTGTTCAATGGCAAAGACTGGTTCGACGTTTTGGGGTCGGGTATTTGTGATGGCCACAGAACCTTATCCAAACAAATATAGCCACCCATATGACGTCACTATCAATGAGGTATACAGTTCTATAGGGAAACGGTATACATTGAATAACAATGTAAGTTTAAATCACGATCACTTTAGTTTAACATTCGTTCTGAATCCGTATTCTAGACTTTTGTCTGCTTATGTGGACAAACTTGTTCCCCCGAATCCAATATTTTGGGAAAATTTTGGTTTTAAAGCAGTGACGAAATTTCGAAAGCGACAAAAAATCAGCAAGAAATCTACAACTAAAGACTTTGAGAACAGTAACGATACAAAACCAACCGGACACGATGTAACATTTGCAGAGTTTGTGCAATTTGTCACAGAGGCTGAGCGACACGAAGCAAGTCCCAATCCACATATTTCTAGCGTTAAGAAACACTGCCGGCCGTGTTCATCGTTCTTCACGTACATAGGTAAAATAGAAAACATTGCAGAAGATGGTTTCTATTTTATGAATAAAATGGGAATCAGCAAACCAGCCATTGTAGCACTGACAATGAATATGTCAAACCTTAGAAAGGACGATGCTATAACTGATGGGATAAGAGGACCCTGCCAGTGGAAGAAAGATGTGTTAAAATACATGACTTGGGATAAGGCACTACAGAGACTGTGGTTAAAGCTGCAGATGCGTCAACTGATAGAGAGGGACATCAAACTTGACCTGACTGATGAACGGATAAAGACAATTACAGCTGACCAGTTTATAAACACTGCAAGAGCAGCACACGCGCAGTCGAATCCAGGAAAGCTAAAACTGCAAAGCAAAGCAGTTAAAAACGAAGCGTTTGCCAGCGTTCCTTTAAAAGATTTGAAGGCGTTCAGAGACGCATTCGAGGATGATTTTACAGTACTTGGCTATGATCCCTCTCCGCCTGCAATATTTAATCGAAACGAAGCCCCGGTTGAGCCTTCATTGTTTTTCAATACGTTGTAGTGACTTTTGTTGAAGATTTTGAAATCCATACTGTAATTAAAGACACATTTGGACATTTTTTGAGACTGTCTATTATATACTGACCTTTGACTTCAATATTCGAAATATCCTAATTTCAAGTCTGCGTTGCTTTATAAATAAGTGTATATAATAATATAGGCGGTCTGAACCAAGATGGTTGAAATTCCTATTGGCATGTTCGTGGTGTCAACCTTACAACGCGTCAACACATAGGCTACAGAAAAGCAGAAGAGATCTGCATCTTGAGCTTCCAACAAACAACTCAGCCGGCATGTATTGATCAGCGTGTTTAGGGTTTGGTTTTTAATATAAAGCTGCCTTTAAGAAGTCACCGTTTTGAGGTGTCAAACAAATACAGGAAGCAGCCACTGTGTTTAAAAGGATTTTTTGAGGAAATACAGACATTATACAAAATACTGCGAAATTAGAGACACTTAATATGAATTATGTATGTGGGAACCCTTTGTGATTAAACAATAATATTATGTGACACCTATATGCATTGTTCGTGACAAAAAGTGACTACGACGTCAGCGACGTCATAATTGCAACCATGCCGTGCGGTGATAGCGGTTTAGTGCCCGTTTTATAAATATAACTGTTTAACTCAAAATAGTATGTTTGTTTTCAAACTTTCAACACATTTGTCAAATAGATTACTGTTTATTGTGATGCACAATTCCCCAACATCTACATACTTCTCAAAACCAATATCTGCACACTTCTTATTATCTAATCTACACTATAATAATCACCAACATATTCAGTTTTTTTTTCAATAAAATCTACACACATTTTTAATTTCTTATTATCACTAACAGCTAAAACCGTCTTATAATCACCGATATCTTCATGCATATCATCACCAACAACTCATCACCAATATCTTCATGCATATCATCACCAATATCTCCACAATTATCACAGTTCCAGCATTTATCCATTTTCATCACTGAATTGTACATACGTATCATCACTGTAGTGGTGTGGGTGGGGGCGCATGGTACACAAAGTCCATTTGATATTTTTCCAATTTTATTAGATGTCGACCAATATAGTCATGAGGGAAAGACCTGTACAAATAAGATCAATGTTACAAACAAAACACAAAATACTACAAAATGTACAACACAAATTGAAATGCAATTAATGTCAAATCAATGTTATACATTTCATAATTAAATAATACAACTTTTGAATAAGGAAAATAATAATAAACCTCACCAGGTTGGAATAACAATGATGCACAAAATGTGTGAGACTTGCGTTCCTCAGTGCTGTGGCCAAATGCAATCATGGTAAGTAAAATTTACATGAAATGAATAGCTTTAACTATCCTAACCAATGAAAATCTTGCATCGGACAAATCCAAAGAAACGATTGGACATAACAAGTATTTCATCACAATACACGGATGGATGCACACTGGACAGGAAACTAAATTTTGACAGAGTAAATGGACGTGTACAAAACAAGGGACGTAATAAAATGACCTGTACTACATCACCAACACCTAATTATTATCATTAAAATCTACACACTTCTTACACTAACATTTTCACACTTCTAATCACTGACATCTGCACACTTCTCATCGCCAACATCTACACACTTCTCATCACTAACATCTACACACCTCTCATCACCAACATCTACACACTTCTCATCACTAACATCTACACACTTCTCATCGCCAACATCTACACACTTCTCATCACTGACATCTGCACACTTCTCATCACTAACATCTACACGCTTATCATCACTAACATCTACACACTTCCCATCACTAACATCACACACTTCTCATCACTTACATCTATACACTTCGCACATCTACACACTTCTCATCACTGACATCTGCACACTTCTCATCACTAACATCTACACGCTTATCATCACTAACATCTACACACTTCCCATCACTAACATCACACACTTCTCATCACTTACATCTATACACTTCGCACATCTACACACGTCTCATCACTAACATCTTCACACTTCTTTACACTAACATGTATACACTTCTCATCACTAGCATCACAATAGTTCTGTTTGCTATTTCCTAAACATATTCAACCGAAGTCATATTTTGCCATAAAAAGATCAAAATGAAAAATATGTATGTTAAACATTGTATTATTTTAAATGCAGATTAAGTTTGTAAACATAGTACGTAATAGCTTTGGGGTGTACGTATTATCAAGTTAGAGTCCCAATGTTATTTTACCACTGTAAACAAATTTTTCAATCTAAGATTTTTTGTATAACAATCATACAGTTTTAAGATATCCGTATGGTCAGTATTACACACTAAATAATTATATGTCATAAAAAATTTATGTTCAATTCAATATGTACAACTAAGACTAAAATATGTAGCAAAATACTGTCACAATTGCCAATATTAAAATCGTAGTTGTATCAGTTCTACCTTACAGATTTTCCACAGTAAAATATAACCGTGTTCATGCATGCATGGACGCAGTTTTACAGGAGTGTGAAAACCATACAAAAAAACTGTTTGTTTTTTTATTGTTAAAGGAAACATGCATACAAATACAAATAAAGATCTAAATTTAACAAACACACCTAAACTTGATGAATCGCCAAGCAAAGTCAGCCAAGACATATAATAGGTTAATTCTAATTTTGATGTCTTAATGTAAAGGATTTTTATTAATTAATGTTTATAACATGGTCTACGCGTTTTTTGCTATTGACTATTTGCAAATACAAATCAAGATATCAAGCATATAGTAGAGTAGCCTAGGTTCAAACCTAAAGTAGTACTAGAGAGCGAACCGAACAAGAGAGGGGTGCAACAGCCTACCGATTTACTCTGGATCATTCTATAGGATGGTAACATGGCCAAACTAGAAAGCAGTCGGAGAGCGCAGAAGGTAACTACTCCGTGAATGACTGCAAGGTTACGTTCCATGCCAAATATCTTACAATCATAAAGATTTATTTAAAAGATTCCAGGACTCTTGCAAATCCGGAAAATTATTGCTGTCAGAAAAAACAAAACACAAGTAAACCAAATATTTAATTTGACCGAATAAATTTGGCTGTACCTTAAGTGTAAACAAAGTACAAACAAACACTATTTTTGAGTCAAGGACAGCGGCAATCCTCAACATAGATTATAATCATATAAATATACATGAAAACAATGTAACACTATTATAAATCGTATGTAGTAATAGAAATATGAAATATTAAGACACTAAGTTGATGAAAAATAGTGATAACTAGCTATCATATTATATAGCATACAACATACAAACTTAACAAATAACTCAACACCTTCGATTACAACTAAACTGCACATGTATTTCATGTTAATCCGTTACAAGGCCTGATGACACCGTTTAGTATTCAGAAATTGCTATAGATAATTACATTATTCAACGCAAATACCTGGACAGTCATGGAGGGGGCGTTTGCATCTATATTCACAAAGACATCGCTTTTAACCCTAGGGAAGATCTTCAACATCAGGACCTTGAAGCTACTTTTATTAAACTTGTATTATCTAAATCGAAACCCATTGTATGTGGTGTTTTATACAGACCTCCAGAGCAGACTAACTTTTATGAAGTTTAAGAAATAGTATTATTATCTAGTTCTACTCTCAATGCCACTGAATCGGTGTTTTTAGGTGATTTTAATACCAATGTATCCTCCAGTTGTAAATGTCCATTTCAAAATGCTTTGAAATCTTTATATGATTTATTCAGTCTTACACAACTGATAAGTGACTTTACTGAAATATCATCATCATCTTCTACAACTATGGACCTTATTCTTGTATCTGATTCCGCACAAAATTTCACAGAGTGGTGTAATAGATTGCTGTATAAGTGATCATATTTTAACTTATTGAACTAGAAAGGTTACACGTGAATTTATAGGTAAACACAACACTGTTACAATTCGCTCTTGAAAAATTATAATGAAGAAAGCTTTCAACAGTAATGTTGTCTGATGATGTAAATACTGAATGCTTTAATTTTAAATCCATTTTTCTTTTAAGCTTAGATAGTATTGCGCCCGTTAAGACTATAAGACTAAAACAGAGGACAGAAGAGTGGATGGATTCAGAAGTGCTTCAATGTATTAAGGACAGAGATAAGGCCTTTCACAATTTCAAAAATAACAAAAGTGTTGAAAATTAAGCTAGGTTCAGGGCATTGAGAAATAAGGCAAACACTGTTATTTCAAATGCAAAGAATAATTATTTTAAATCATCTTTAGAAAATAGTCATACAGACCCCAAATCCTTGTGGAAACGGCTTAAGAATTTGGGACCTCCTAGTAAGAAAGGTAAATGCTCAAGCAATATTGGTCTTAATATTGACGGTGATATTTGTTTTGACAAGGTGAAGGTTGCCGAAAAATTTGATTCTTATTATACCACTTATGCTGAAAGTCTTGGTAGTAAACTCCCTAAATGGAAACTTATTACAGCCAATAAAACCACACAGTAATATGGTTTTTATGTACATATTGCCCCTTTAGTGCCGCTCCCTGTTTTGTGTTTAAAAGACAACTTAAAGTTTTGGTATCGCAAAAAAAAAAACATTCTTCATCATTATTAACATATTTCTGATGTGCATGCAGAAGTTCAGACCGATCCACAAAGTCGAAATGCTTGAAAACGCATTTGAGAATGATGCCTGATAAGCAATCTTTCTTAAGTTGTTTTCAGTGCTTTGATTATATGGGGTGCCTGAGTCAAATTGTATTCTTAATTCATAGACATCAGTCAAAATACTATCATCTGTTTACATACTTTCATGCAATAGAGATAAACCTTGTATAAAACGTGTTCATTTTTGGTTTTAGCATGATTTAGTGTGCTGCAAGATGCACAAGACGGATTTCCGTAAAGTTATTATTTTTTTTTTACTTGAAAACGCGGTTTTCTCGGTAAAAATCGTAATGCATATTAAAAATCATGATATATATCGCATGTTTTCTATGAAACTTATTACAGCCAATAAAACCACTCAGTAACATGGTGATTTTATGTACACATTGCCCCTTTAGTGCCGCTCCCTGTTTTGTGTATAAGACAACTTAAAGTTTTGGTATTGCGAAAAAAAAAAAATTCTACATCTTTATTAACATATTTCTGATGTGCATGCGAAATTTCAGACTGATCCACAAAGTAGAAATGCTTGAAAACGCATTTGAGTATGATGTCTGATAAGCAATCTGGCTTAAGTTGTTTTCAGTGCTTTGATTATATGGGGTGCCTGAGTCAAATTGTGTACTTAGTTCATAGACATCAGTCAAAATACTAGCATCTGTTTTCACACTTTCATGCAATAGAGATAAACATTGTATAAAACGTGTTCATTTTTGGTTTTAGCATGATTTCGTGTGCTGCAAGATGCATAAGACGGGTTTCCGTACTGTTTTTCCTTTTCTCTTGAAAACGCGGTTTTCGCGGTAAAAATCGTAATGCATATTAAAAATCATGATATTTATCGCATGTTTTCCATGAAACTTATTACAGCCAATAAAACCATACAGTAACATTGTGATTTTATGTACACATTGCCCTTTTAGTGCCGCTCGCTGTTTTGTATTTATAAGACAACTTAAAGTTTTGGTATCGTGAAAAAAAACACAATTATACATCACTATTAACATATTTCTGATGTGCATGCAAAATTGCAGACCGATCCACAAAGTAGAAATGCTTGAACACGCATTTGAGAATGATGCTTGATAAGCAAACTGGCTAAAGTTGTTTTCAGTGCTTTGATTATATGGGGTGTCTGAGTCAAATTGTGTGCTTAATTCATAGACATCAGTCAAAATACTATCATCTGTTTATATGCTTTCATGCAATAGAGATAAGCCTTGTATAAAATGTGTTCATTTTTGGTTTAGCATGATTTAGTGTGCTGCAAGAAGCACTAGACGGGTTTCTGTACTGTTTTTCTTTTTTTCTTACTTGAAAAAAAGCGGTTTTCGCGGTAAAAATCGTAATGCATATTAAAAATCATGATATTTATCGCATGTTTTGCATGAAACGTATTACAGCCAATACAACCACACAGTAACATGGTGATTTTATGTACACATTGCCCCTTTAGTGCCGCTCCCTGTATTGTGTTTAGGTTACAATATACTAATTCCAATCCTTATGTAATTTAATGTAAAAGCGATAACTTTGACCAAAACTAAATGTAACATTTTGCACATAGGGCCCCTCATAACCATACCTTTTGTTAAAAAGCATTCTAAGCTGAATTGATTTAAGCAATAAAAAGGGTTTGTCATGTGTTATGTAAGAAAGAACTCGACGCTAAACAAAGTTGACTGTTTTATAAACATCTTTTTAGCGGCTACTTTCTAGTTGAATGTAAACCGCCTCAGCGCAAGTGTCATACTGTAGTCTCCAATCTTAAAACATATCAGTGATTTATTTGTGCATGTCTTCGTGTTAAACTTGTTGATTTTTATTTAGAGAGTACAGCCCTACATCTCTTATTTATTTAGTGTATTGTGACCTTTACAACGTATAACTGGCAAGCGGGTGGGTTTACATTGCCACCGGCTAGAACAGACGCGACTAGCGTGTATTATAGACCTTAATACCTCCGAAATATTCGTGAGTACTGTTGAAATTTTTTTTTTTTTTATTCTGTATGTTTTTTTTTTACTTTACTGTAAAATTTGAAACAATGTCTGACTTTTAATGCACCTATCAATAGTTTCCTCTAGGGTGTGGCGGGGAAGCGGCGGGCTGACCCAGGGGAGTTTGACTTGTTTTATTTGTTGGGGTCCAATTCCCCGCTGTATGAGATCCAAGCATTTTTGTCTAAATACCCACGGAGGGAGATGCTTGATGTATCAAATGGCCCGGGGTGCGGAGGAGGATCTAAGATCCGACCACAGTCTATTTCCCAGGACCCGGAAACAATCGGCATGTCAAATTCCCGACTATCGGGAATTGCTTTAAGTCTAAAGTTCCATATATGCCCGTCGCTCCACCCCGGGGAAAATATTGGTAGGTGAATAAGTTTAGGGAACGAAAAATATGGGGTCCGTGAAGTCACAGCTTGGTCCTCTTGTATTATATTTAGGGCAAATAAATGACATCTCAATATTAATTTCTGCGCCGATTGTCTTTTTTAAAGACATTTCTTGTTTTTCCAATACTGACTTTAATCACTGGATTGCATTAACTATCTATTCTTAAACAACGGGTTTTTCCAATAGTGACCCAAATTATTCTGATATAAATAAGTAGATCTTGAGTGCTTCTGTCCTAAGTAGCTTGCTAATATTGATAATTAAAATGCTCCAGATATGTTATATATTTGAATTTAAATACATTGGAGCATTCGAATGTCAGTTGATCATATTCAAAACTACATTTTTATGCAATACAAACTCATTGTTTGTAAATATAAGCAATGACACAATCAGATTTTTGTTATGGTTCTTTCTCTTCATGTACACGATTACTTTTAAAAAGTATATATTCATATTATGGAGGTAAACAATGACACACTGAAGTTTTTGTTGTTTATTCTCATCCAAGCATATGATGATAATATAATTACTATGTTAAGAACTGCCTTAAATTACTTAAAATACAGTGTTTGCCATATAAAAATTAAGAAACTGAGTTTATTATGAAAAAAAAACAGCAAGCTTTGTTCACTTGTTTGATGTTTTGTTCAATTACTGTTCAGGACATTAGTGTAAAGAACAATTAATTTTTGTGTGTACATAATTTTGCATTCAAGTAAGAATCAGATGTCACATTTTGAGAATATGGATAATTGGGTTGTGTTGTTTTATGATATACCAAATGAAAAATTTGAGCTTTTAAAACAATGGTTGATTTAAAGATTATTTCTTACAACTGTCGCGGCCTTAATGATTGTAAAAAACGCAATGATGTATTTGATTATTAAAAAAAACATAAAAAGCGCATGTATATTGTTTACAGGATTGTCATTTTACCCCATCAATGGAAAAACAAATATATACACAGTGGGATGGGGAATGTTATTTTAGTCATGGTACTTCCAACTCTAGAGGTGTATGCATTTTGTTTAACAAAATATAACAGTTAAAGTGCATACAACTGAAAAGGATACGTTTGGTAATTATTTACTCTTAGATTTAACAGTTGATTCAAAACGATTTACTCTATGTACCCTGTATGGGCCTAATAATGACAAACCAATTTTTACACTGAGCTTTTTTTGGAAAATAGACTCTTTTGGAATTGACCATTATATTATTTGTGGGGATTACAATCTTGTACTAGACTCAAAATTAGACTATGTTAATTATAGAAGCCTGGATAACAACAAGAAATCAAGGGAACTGTTATCTTCTGTTATAAATGATAGAAACTTGATAGACACTTTTAGACTAATGAATGGTGATGCTAACCAATATACATGGAGAAAACCAAACACTCTTCAGCAAGGCAGGCTAGATTTCTTCCATGTCACTAGCAATCTTGTACAACATATAAGACAGTCTGATATAAAAGCAAGCTACAAATCCGATCATTCAGTTATAACTTTAGATTTAAATCTCTGTGAAGTAAGCCATGGAACGGGACTTTGGAAGTTCAACAATTCTTTATTACATGATGAAGAATATTTAAAGTGCATAAAATTAAAGAACAATATTGCTTACCTGTATACAACACTGAATCATTAACTACCATTGATAATAACATGCTCCAGTTTACTATTAATGACCAACTATTTTTCGAAACCCTATTAATGGAGATCAGAGGCAAAACAATTTCCTATTCATCGTATAAACACAAAAAAGAGGAAAGAAAGAGAAGATGTTCTTGTCAAACAAATTGAACTTTCAGAAAAACATATTAATGAAACAAATATTGAAGAATTAGATTTACTACAACAGGAGCTTTAAAATATACGTAATATAAAAATGAAAGGATCATTTATAAGATCAAGAGCCAAATGGATCGATGATGGTGAAAAAACCACAAAATACGTTTGCAATTTGGAAAAACAATATTCATCGAGTAAAACAATACCTTATACAGTAAATGATAACGGCCAGAAAATATATGATCAAAAAGATATTTTAACAGAAGGTGCTAACTAGTATAAGACATGATATACTAAGGCTGCAACAAATCAAAATAATTATGATAATGATATTTTTGATGACCTTGAAAGAACAGAAACAGTAAAACTAAGCTATGAGCAATCTCAAACATTATAGGGCTTGTTGACAATGGAAGAAATCTCAGTTACTTTGAAGATAAGAAATATGATAAAAGCCCGGGCTCCGAGGGCTTTACAACAGAATACAAAATTTCCCAATTTGCAGATGACACATCTATATTATTGGATGGCTCAGACAGTTCACTAAATGCTGCACTTGATTTATTAAAAATTTTGCACTAGAATCTGGACTTAAAATTAACTATGACAAAACAAATTTGATATGGATAGGTTCCAAGAAATATAGTACATACTCAATTAAAACTAAGTTCAAATTAGTATGGGGCACAACCAATTTTAAAGTGTTAGGCATTATATTTGATTTTAATTTGGAAAAAATGATCGACCTCAATTTTTCAAGCAAGTTGATCAATTTACAAAATGTTATACGTTTTTGGAAAAAAGAAACCTTACACCACTAGGAAAATTAACCATAGTAAAATCTTTATTACTTCCCCTTTTCACACATTTATTTATTGCTCTCCCCAGCCCTGGATTAAATGTATCGAAACAAATACATAACTCTTTGTGTAACTTCATCTGGGATGGACCCATAAAAATTAAACACAATATTGTCATTAAACTCTATGAAGAAGGAGGACTTAATATCATTGATATTTACTCATTTGAAAAAAGTATGAAATTGACTTGGATAAAGAAAATAGTAACATGTACAGGTCAATGTATTCAATTAGTGTATTCCATGTTTGATGTTAAAAAAATGCTAAATATGGGGAGTTCTTATGTTCAGAAAATTGTCAAAAGAATAGGTAACCACTTCTGGAAAGATGTCCTTATATATTATATTATGTACATAAATAAACTGAAAGTTTGTAAATTTGATGATGTATTAAATATGTCATTATTCTATAATACCAATTTTAAGATTGGTTTAAATTGCATTTATGAAAAAAATATGTATGATAGAGGAATACGATTTGTAAGAGACATATTATGTACCTCTGGAAATTTCAAGACTAAACAAGATATTGAGATTTGTATTGGTAAACGCCTGAATGTTTTATTTTACGAAGGACTAAAAAGAACTGTTTCAGAGTTCACTAGAAGATCTGGTTTTGATACAATATATAAATCAAATATTAATGGTGTTTTTATTTCTTTTTGTTTAAGTGAACTTGTTCTGACGCAAAAACAAAACAAGTCAGTATATAACAAATTTATTGCCAATAATGAAAAACCTTCCAGTCAAAGCAAATGGAACGAAATCTTTATTGATATTGATTGGAAATATGCATACAGTTTTGTCTTTAAATTAACCAGAGATACATATATACAATGGTTTCAGACTAGAATTGTACATAGAATATTAGGAACTAAATCTCTGCTATGTAAAATGAAAATTGTAACTGATAACATATGTTGTTTTTGTAAGAAAAACGAGGAAACTTTAAATCATCTTTTCTGGGAATGTGAACACATCCAACCAGTTATTAACCATATTAAAAATGTAATAAATTCAAATTATATCAACTTGCCTACACTTTCTTGTCAGGACGTACTTCTTGGAATTTTTAATGAAAAAAATGAACCCTATAAACATTTTATTTCTAGAAATTAAAAGATACATCTTTATATGGTAAAATCATGTAAAATCCCAACCATTACAGGGCTAAAGAAAAGTCTACAATTACGATGGGAAATTGAAAAACATACAAATTACCGTGACAATTAATTCCAAAATTGGACAGTTGTAAGATCGCTGATACAATAAATCCAAAACTATGCAATATTTTTATCATAATATTTGTGTACACTTGAAAGACTCTATACTTGCAGTACACTGTGGCCTTACCACTCTTTTTGTTTCTATACCTTGTATATACCTTGTGTATTTAAACATTTGTTGTCAAGATTAATACATGTTTATTTAACCAAAACTAGTGAAGCAATGCAACATAGATTATATACTTCATTTTGTCTTTAATTATGTAATATTCATAGCATATAAATATCATAATGATCTAGAATACTTATATCTATAAAATATTAGATTTTCTGATGTCTACAATTTTTGCAAAAAAGATTGTACACATCTTCTTTTGTATTTCTATAATATATGATATGATATTATGATATTATGTTTTTTAATTATTTTTCATAAGATATTATGCTTTTCAATTATTTCAGTTGGTACTAACACATATATGAAGGATACAAATGCTACTAACATATTTTCTACCATATTTAGGTCGCTGTTTTATTTGCAAAACTAAAACACACCGAGTCAGTGGTGTCAGTTTCTACATATTTGTCCAGAGCGCTATACAATAACATCGTTTAAACCACCACAACTTCATGTATACGTATGCTCTAATTGATTTTGCTCACGGTGCGTATTTAAGTTTAGCTATGTCTTAATTAGGCCTGGCACTAGCGTAAATTGTTTTACATGGATATTGCTAGTAACTTGGCGAAAAAGTCAGTCCTGTGTGTAGCATTTATGTCTGCGCCACTCGTGAAAATATCACTTATATTTTATGATATATTTCCGCACAGTATTATTAACTTTGTTTATGCTAGTAGAAACTCAATGACCAGGAATGTTTTGACTTTGAAATTTTGAAAAAAAAGCAACCATATTCTACATGTATTACTTTCAATTGGCTAATACTTAATTTCAAAACAAAGTTTGAATTTCAGCACTTTCCTTGTCAAAGGACCAACGAGTAAATTAAACAAAAATAAAGTATACATAGCAGTTATTCGCACGTTCCTGTTGTGACACAGGTGTCGTGAGTATAATGTTAGACATATAAACGAAATAAATGCGTTCCTCGGTTGGTTCATTGATTCATCAACAGTACTTGATTGAGCTTTCTCATCAATTGTTGTTATATTTTCAGGGTCAAGAACCTAGAATAGACGCCTAAAATATTACAGTGTCACAGTTCAGAAGCAAAGTATCCAAAGTAATCATGTCGTCACCTTGCACGTCCATCAGGCGTTACAAACTGCAAGCACTGACGTTTGCCGTCCTTGTGCTCATCGTTTGCGTCCAGGTCAATATCATACACCGACTACATGAGTTTGGTAACAACCTTTAAATATGTTTCATTGAAGCTTATAACAGCACGTTTTGTACTTATAATGGTAAAACATGCCAATTTTCAAATTTTGTATGTTCAATTTTTCTTAAATTGATTATTTTCCATGTTCTGTTTAAAATTATATACACTATTGATATATACCTATTAAACATACTTTACCCTTTAAAATGTATAATGATAACAAAATATTTAATAATAGAAAAAAGAAACAGGATATTTTTTTTCATTTCGCATTTTTTATATGTTGTTAGATTTAAATATGGGTGAATTTGGTATGAAAATTAAGATTTTTATAATTGAACTTATCAATAATTTTAATGCCCCAAAATTGATCAATCTACAAAACGTTAACGTCATCCAAACGCAACATTTTATATGCACTGTACTTTTTGTCATTATAGGAAATGCCATGTTCTTACTCACTTTGTATTGTGTCATCTTCGTTTATTATATATTGGCAATGTTCTTTATGAATATGCTATTAAATCTTTGACTTGACTTGTATTCTTTTTTACAATTAAACTATGACAAATGTGTTAATTCAAGCAATTAAATTCACATTCATGGGCGCATGAAAGTATAATACTGTTAAATGGTTTTGAGATAACTGATCATTAAGGAGGCTGTTACCACCAAAACGTTATATAGCAATATAAATGATATTGCATTATGGAAATGCCAATAAAATATATTAATATATATATTAATATTAATGATTGTTTTTTCATTTTGTCTGGATATGCCCCATTGAGACCCTTTTCTTAGGGACAGTCCCTTTTATAATTGCAATACAAGACATGTGTACAAAGGACACGGATACCCCCACATTCCACAGGTTGCCACAAAACTCTATATGTAATTACTTTACCCGCATGCTTAAGTTCACATGGTGATGAATATGTTAATAAAGTTTCATCACTCTAGCAGTTCGACTTTTCCAGTTACACGCAACACAAGTAAAACAAAATGTCAATATTTGCTAAAAAGGGGGCAAAATCTGCAACAAAATACTTTGGTGCACATGTCCACATTCTGATGAATACGTTTATAAAGTTTCATCACTCTAGCAGTTATACTTTTTGACACAAAAATACGACAGACGGACGGACGGGATAGACGGGACGAACGGACAAGGGCAAATCTATATGCCCACCCCACCTCTGAAAGTAGGGGCCATATAAAAATTATTAATATTTCTTTGCAGATAATTATGTTATACGACATCATTCTCGGATCAGTCCCACAGAAAGCGAAACTATTCATAAGGTAAGTTACTTTCAGAAATAAACACATACCTTTTACGTTGTTGTATTATCTTTGTAATTCAATGTAATGTGTTAGATGTTATGTTATGATACGTTAATCGACGTGTAAGAGTTCAAGTACTATTTTAAAAAAAAGTATTGATCTAAGTAAATGTAACATTTTAAATCGTTTACAGATTGTCTCCCATTCAACAACAACTGAAAAGGTTTTGGAGCGCCAGCGGAACACAAAGTCAGATATGGCTGCGCCACATGACTGCGATGAAGACAAAACTGATGAACCGCCTGGATACAAAGCTGCTGCCTTAGCAAGACGTCTTTGTTTGGAGGAAAGGCTAGACCACGGGCCAGAAGTGCCTGTCTCTCGTCTGCACTACATTCCAAATAAGAACATAACGTTTTGTTCAATGGCAAAGACTGGTTCGACGTTTTGGGGTCGGGTATTTGTGATGGCAACAGAACCTTATCCAAACAAATATAGCCATCCATATGACGTCACTATCAATGAGGTATACAGTTCTATAGGGAAACGGTATACATTGAATAACAATGTAAGTTTAAATCACGATCACTTTAGTTTTACATTCGTTCAAAATCCGTATTCTAGACTTTTGTCTGCTTATGTGGACAAACTTGTTCCCCGGAATCCAATATTTTGGGAAAATCTAGGTTTTACAGCAGTGACGAAATTTCGAAAGCGACAAAAAATCAGCAAGAAATCTGCAACTAAAGACTTTGAGAATAGTAACGATACAAAACCAACCGGACACGATGTAATATTTGCAGAGTTTGTGCAATTTGTCACAGAGGCTGAGCGACACGAAGCAAGTCCCAATCCACATATTTCTAGCGTTAAGAAACACTGCCGGCCGTGTTCATCGTTCTTCACGTTCATAGGTAAAATAGAAAACATTGCAGAAAATGGTTTCTATATTATGAATAAAATAGGAATCAGCAAAGCAGCCATTGTAGCACTGACAATGAATATGTCAAACCTTAGAAAGGACGATGCTATAACTGATGGGATAAGAGGACCCTTCCAGTGGAAGAAAGATGTCTTAAAATACATGACTTGGGATATGGCACTACAGAGACTGTGGTTAAAGCTGCAGATGCGTGGATTGATAGAGAGGGACATCAAACTTGACCTGACTGATGAACGGATAAAGACAATTACAGCTGACCAGTTTATAAACATTGCAAGAGCAGCACACGCGCGGTCGAATCCAGGAAAGCTAAAACTGCAAAGCAAAGCAGTTAAAAACGAAGCGTTTGCCAGCGTTCCTTTAAAAGATTTGAAGGCGTTCCGAGACGCATTCGAGGATGATTTTACAGTACTTGGCTATGATCCCTCTCCGCCTGAAATATTAATCGAAACGAACTCCCGATTGAGCCTTCATTGTTTTTCAATACGTTGTAGTGACTTTTGTTGAAGATTTTGAAATCCATACTGTAATTAAAGACACATTTGGACATTTTTTGAGACTGTCTATTGTATACTGACCTTTGACTTCAATATTCGAAATATCCAAATTTCAAGTCTGCATTACTTTATAAATAAGTGTTTATAATAATATAGGCGGTCTGAACCAAGATGGTCGAAATTCCTATTGGCATGTTCGTGGTGTCAACCTTACAACGCGTCAACACATAGGCTACAGAAAAGCAGAAGAGATCTGCATCTTGAGCTTCCAACAAACAACTCAGCCGGCATCTATTGATAAGCGTGTTTAGGGTTTGGTTTTCAATATAAAGCTGCCTTTAACAAGTCACCGTTTTGAGGTGTCAAACAAATACAGGAAGCAGCCACTGTGTTTAAAAGGATTTTTTGAGGAAATACAGACATTATACAAAATACTGCGAAATTAGAGACACTTAATATGAATTATGTATGTGGGAACCCTTTGTGATTAAACAATAATATTATGTGACACCTTATATGCATTGTTCGTGACAAAAAGTGACTCCGACGTCAGCAACGTCATAATTGCAACCATGCCGTACGGTGATAGCGGTTTAGTGCCCGTTTTATAAATATAACTGTTTAACTCAAAATAGTATGTTTGTTTTCAAACTTTCAACACATTTTTCAAATAGATTCCTGTTTATTGTGATGCACAATTCCCCAACATCTACATACTTCTCAAAACCAATATCTACACACTTCTTATTATCTACATCTACACTATAATAATCACCAACATATTCAGTTTTTTTTCAATAAAATCTACACACATTTTTAATTTCTTATTATCACTAACAGCTAAAACCGTCTTATAATCACCGATATCTTCATGCATATCATCACCAACAACTCATCACCAATATCTTCATGCATATCATCACCAACAACTCCACAATTCTCACAGTTCCAGCATTTATCCATTTTCATCACTGAATTCTACACACGTATCATCACTGTAGTGGTGTGGGTGGGGGCGCATGGTACACAAAGTCCATTTGATATTTTTCCAATTTTATTAGATATCGACCAATATAGTCATGAGGGAAAGACCTGTACAAATAAGATCAATGTTACAAACAAAACACAACATACTACAAAATGTACAATACAAATTGAAATGCAATTAATGTCAAATCAATGTTATACATTTCATAATTAATTAATACAACTTTCGAATAAAGTAAATAATAATAAACCTCACCAGGTTGGAATAACAATGATGCACAAAATGTGTGAGACTTGCGTTCCTCAGTGCTGTGGCCAAATGCAATCATGGTCAGTAAAATTTACATGAAATGAATAGGTTTAACTATCCTAACCAATGAAAATCTTGCATCGGACAAATCCAAAAAAACGATTGGACATAACAAGTATTTCATCACAATACACGGATGGATGCACACTGGACAGGAAACTAAATTTTGACAGAGTAAATGGACGTGTACAAAACAAGGGACGTAATAAAATGACCTGTACTACATCACCAACACCTAATTATTATCATTTTAACATCAACACATATCATTATCATTAACATCTACACATTTCTTACACTAACATTTTCACACTTCTCATCACTAACACCTGCACACTTCTCATCACCAACATCTACACTCTTCTCATCACTGACATCTGCACACTTCTCATCGCCAACATCTACACACTTCTCATCACTAACATCTACACACTTCTCATCACCAACATCTACACACTTCTCATCACTAACATCTGCACACTTCTCATCGCCAACATTTACACACTTCTCATCACTGACATCTGCACACTTCTCATAACTAACATCTACACGCTTATCATCACTAACATCTACACACTTCCCATCACTAACATCACACACTTCTCATCACTTACATCTATACACTTCGCACATCTACACACTTCTCATCACTAACATCTTCACACTTCCTATCACAAACATCTGCATACTTCTCATCACTTATATCTACACACTTCTCACATCTACACACGTCTCATCACTAACATCTTCACACTTCTCGACACTAACATGTATACACTTCTCATCACTAGCATCACAATAGTTCTGTTTGCTATTTCCTAAAACATATTCAACCGAAGTCATATTTTGCCATAAAAAGATCAAAATGAAAAATATGTATGTTAAACATTGTATTATTTTAAATGCAGATTAAGTTTGTAAACATAGTACGTAATAGCTTTGGGGTGTACGTATTATCAAGTTAGAGTCCCAATGTTATTTTACCACTGTGAACAAATTTTTCAATCTAAGATTTTTTGTATAACAATCATACAGTTTTAAGATATCCGTATGGTCAGTATTACACACTAAATAATTATATGTCATAAAAAATTTATGTTCAATTCAATATGTACAACTAAGACTAAAATATGTAGCAAAATACTGTCACAATTGCCAATATTAAAATCGTAGTTGTATCAGTTCTACCTTACAGATTTTTTGGCAATTACACATTTTCCACAGTAAAATAGGACCGTGTTCATGCATGCATGGACGCAGTTTTACAGGACTGTGAAAACCATACAAGAAACCTGTTTGTTTTTTTATTGTTAAAGGAAACATGCATACAAATACAAATATAAATTTAACAAACACACCTAAACTTGATGAATCGCCAAGCAAAGTCAGCCAAGACATATAATAGGTCGATTCTATGTTTGGTGTCTTCATGTAAAGGATTTTTATTAATTAATGTTTTTAACATGGTCTACGCGTTTTTTGCTATTGTCTATTTGCAAAAACAAATCAAGATATCAAGCATATAGTAGAGTAGCCTAGGTTCAAACCTAAAGTAGTACTAGAGAGCGAACCGAACAAGAGAGGGGTGCAACAGCCTACCGATTTACTCTGGATCATTCTATAGGATGGTAACATGGCCAAACTAGAAAGCAGTCGGAGAGCGCAGAAGGAAACTACTCCGTGAATGACTGCAAGGTTACGTTCCATGCCAAATATCTTACAATCATAAAGATTTATTTAAAAGATTCCAGGACTCTTGCAAATCCGGAAAACTATTGCTGTCAGAAAAAACAAAACACAAGTAAACCAAATATTAAATTTGACCGAATAAATTTGGCTGTACCTTAAGTGTATACAAAGTACAAACAAACACTATTTTTAAGTCACGGACAGCCGCAATCCTCAACATAGATTATAATGATATAAATATACATGAAAGCAATGTAACACTACTATAAATCGTATGTAGTAATAGAAATATAAAATATGAAGACACTAAGTTGATGAAAAATAGTGATAACTATCTATCATATTATATAGAATACAACCTACAAACTTAACAAATAACTCAACACCTTCGATTACAACTAAATAGCACGTGTATTTCATGTTAATCCGTTACAAGGCTTGATGACACCGTTTAGTATTCAGAAATTGCTATAGATAATTACATTATTCAACGCAAATACCTGGACAGTCATGGAGGGGGCGTTGGCATCTATATTCACAAATACATCGCATTTAACCCGAGGGAAGATCTTCAACATCAGGAACTTGAAGCTACTTTTATTAAACTTGTATTATCTAAATCGAAACCCATTGTATGTGGTGTTTTATGCAGACCTCCAGAGCAGACTAACTTTTATGAAGTTTAAGAAATAGTATTATTATCTAGTTCTACTCTCAATGCCACTGAATCGGTGTTTTTAGGTGATTTTAATACCAATGTATCCTCCAGTTGTAAATGTCCATTTCAAAATGCTTTGAAATCTTTATATGATTTATTCAGTCTTACACAACTGATAAGTGACGTTACTGAAATATCATCATCATCTTCTACTATTGACCTTATTCTTGTATCTGATCCCGCACAAAATTTCACAGAGTGGGGTTATAGATTGCTGTATAAGTGATCATATTTTAACTTATTGAACTAGAAAGGTTACACGTGAATTTATAGGTAAACACAACACTGTTACAATTCGCTCTTGAAAAATTATAATGAAGAAAGCTTTCAACAGTAATGTTGTCTGATGATGTAAATACTGAATGCTCTAATTTTAAATCCATTTTTCTTTTAAGCTTAGATAGTATTGCGCCCGTTACGACTATAAGACTAAAACAAAGGACAGAAGAGTGGATGGATTCAGAAGTGCTTCAATGTATTAAGGACAGGGATAAAGCCTTTCACAATTTCAAAAATAACAAAAGTGTTGAATATCAAGCTAGGTTCAGGGCATTGAGAAATAAGGCAAACACTGTTATTTCAAATGCAAAGAATAATTATTTTAAATCATCTTTAGAAAATAGTCATACAGACCCCAAATCCTTGTGGAAACGGCTTAAGAATTTGGGACTTCCTAGTAAGAAAGGTAAATGCTCAAGCAATATTGGTCTTAATATTGACGGTGATATTTGTTTTGACAAGGTGAAGGTTGCCGAAAAATTTTATTCTTATTATACCACTGTTGCTGAAAGTCTTGTTAGTAAACTCCCTAAATGGAAACTTATTACAGCTAATAAAACCACACAGTAACATGGTGATTTTATGAACATATTGCCCCTTTAGTGCCGCTCCCTGTTTTGAGTTTACAAGACAACTTAAAGTTTTGGTATCGCGAAAAAAAAAAGTTCTACATCATTATAAGCAATCATCTTAAGTTGTTTTCAGTGCTTTGATTATATGGGGTGCCTGAGTCAAATTGTGTACTTTATTCATAGACATCAGTCAAAATACTAGCATCTGTTTACATACTTTCCTGCAATAGAGATAAACCTTGACTAAAACGTGTTCATTTTTGGTTTCAGCATGATTTAGTGTGCTGCAAGATGCACAATACGGGTTTCCGTACTGTTTTTCTTTTTTTTTTACTTGAAAAAGCGGTTTTCGCGGTAAAAATCGTAATGCATATTAAAAATCATGATATTTCTCGCATGTTTTCCATGAAACATATTACAGCCAATAAAACCAAACAGTAACGTGGTGATTTTATGTACACATTGCCCCTTTAGTGCCGCTCCCTGGTTTGTGTATAAGACAACTTAAAGTTTTGGTATCGCGAAAAAAAAAAAAAAAAAATTCCTCATCATTATTAACATATTTCTGATGTGCATGCAAAATTTCAGACCGATCCACAAAGTAGAAATAATTGAAAACGCATTTGAGAATGATGCCTGATAAGCAATATTTCTTAAGTTGTTTTCAGTGCTTTGATTATATGGGGTGCCTGAGTCAATTTGTGAACTTAATTCATAGACATCAGTCAAAATACTAGAATCTGTTTACATACTTTCATGCAATAGAGATAAACCTTGTATAAAACGTGTTCATTTTTGGTTTTAGCATGATTTAGTGTGCTGCAAGATGCACAAGACGAGTTCCGTACTGTTTTTATTTTATTTTTTTACTTGAAAAAGCGGTTTTCGCGGTAAAAATCGTAATGCATATTAAAAATCATGATATTTATCGCATGTTTTCCATGAAACTTATTACAGCCAGTAAAACCACACAGTAACATGGTGCTTTTATGTACACATTGCCCCTTTAGTGCCGCTCCCTGTTTTGTGTTTATAAGAAAACTTAAAGTTTTGGTATCGCGAAAAAAAAAAGTTCTACATCATTATAAGCAATCATCTTAAGTTGTTTTCAGTGCTTTGATTATATGGGGTGCCTGAGTCAAATTGTGTACTTTATTCATAGACATCAGTCAAAATACTAGCATCTGTTTACATACTTTCCTGCAATAGAGATAAACCTTGTATAAAACGTGTTCACTTTTGGTTTCAGCATGATTTAGTGTGCTGCAAGATGCACAAGACGGGTTTCCGTACTGTTTTTCTTTTTTTTTTTACTTGAAAAAGCGGTTTTCGCGGTAAAAATCGTAATGCATATTAAAAATCATGATATTTCTCGCATGTTTTCCATGAAACATATTACAGCCAATAAAACCAAACAGTAACATGGTGATTTTATGTACACATTGCCCCTTTAGTGCCGCTCCCTGGTTTGTGTATAAGACAACTTAAAGTTTTGGTATCGCGAAAAAAAAAAAAAAAAAAATTCCTCATCATTATTAACATATTTCTGATGTGCATGCAAAATTTCAGACTCATCCACAAAGTAGAAATGCTTGAAAACGCATTTGAGAATGATGTCTCATAAGCAATCTGGCTCAATTTGTTTTCAGTGCTTTGATTATATGGGGTGCATGAGTCAAATTTTGTACTTAATTCATAGACATCAGTCAAAATACTAGCATCTGTTTAATACTTTCATGAAATAGAGATAAACCTTGTATAAAACGTGTTCATTTTTGGTTTTAGCATGATTTAGTGTGCTGCAAGATGCACAAGACGGGTTTCCGTACTGTTTTTATTTTTTTCTCTTTAAAAAGAGGTTTTCGCGGTAAAATTCGTTATGCATATTAAAAGTCATGATATTTATAGCATGTTTTCCATGAAACATATTACAGCCAATAAAACCATACAGTAACATTGTGATTTTGTTTACACATTGCCCCTTTAGTGCCGCTCCGTGTTTTGTGTTTATAAGACCACTTAAAGTTTTGGTATCGCGAAAAAAAAAAGCACAATTATACATCATTATTAACAAATTTCTGTTGTGCATGCGCAATTTTAGACCGATCCACAAAGTAGAAATGCTTGAACACGCATTTGAGAATGATGCTTGATAAGCAAACTGGCTAAAGTTGTTTTCAGTGCTTTGATTATATGGGGTGCCTGAGTCAAAGTGTGTACTTAATTCATAGACATCAGTCAAAATACTAGCATCTGTTTACATACTTTCCTGCAATAGAGATAAACCTTGTATAAAACGTGTTCACTTTTGGTTTCAGCATGATTTAGTGTGCTGCAAGATGCACAAGACGGGTTTCCGTACTGTTTTTCTTTTTTTTTTTACTTGAAAAAGCGGTTTTCGCGGTAAAAATCGTAATGCATATTAAAAATCATGATATTTCTCGCATGTTTTCCATGAAACATATTACAGCCAATAAAACCAAACAGTAACATGGTGATTTTATGTACACATTGCCCCTTTAGTGCCGCTCCCTGGTTTGTGTATAAGACAACTTAAAGTTTTGGTATCGCGAAAAAAAAAAAAAAAAAAATTCCTCATCATTATTAACATATTTCTGATGTGCATGCAAAATTTCAGACTCATCCACAAAGTAGAAATGCTTGAAAACGCATTTGAGAATGATGTCTCATAAGCAATCTGGCTCAATTTGTTTTCAGTGCTTTGATTATATGGGGTGCATGAGTCAAATTTTGTACTTAATTCATAGACATCAGTCAAAATACTAGCATCTGTTTAATACTTTCATGAAATAGAGATAAACCTTGTATAAAACGTGTTCATTTTTGGTTTTAGCATGATTTAGTGTGCTGCAAGATGCACAAGACGGGTTTCCGTACTGTTTTTATTTTTTTCTCTTTAAAAAGAGGTTTTCGCGGTAAAATTCGTTATGCATATTAAAAGTCATGATATTTATAGCATGTTTTCCATGAAACATATTACAGCCAATAAAACCATACAGTAACATTGTGATTTTGTTTACACATTGCCCCTTTAGTGCCGCTCCGTGTTTTGTGTTTATAAGACCACTTAAAGTTTTGGTATCGCGAAAAAAAAAAGCACAATTATACATCATTATTAACAAATTTCTGTTGTGCATGCGCAATTTTAGACCGATCCACAAAGTAGAAATGCTTGAACACGCATTTGAGAATGATGCTTGATAAGCAAACTGGCTAAAGTTGTTTTCAGTGCTTTGATTATATGGGGTGCCTGAGTCAAAGTGTGTACTTAATTCATAGACATCAGTCAAAATACTAGCATCTGTTTACATACTTTCATGCAATAGAGATAATTCTTGTATAAAACGTGTTCATTTTTGGTTTTAGCATGATTTAGTGTGCTGCAAGATGCACAAGACGGGTTCCGTACTGTTTTTCTTTTCTTTTTTTACTTGAAAAAGCGGTTTTCGCGGTAAAAATCGTAATGCATATTAAAAATCATGATATTTATCGCATGTTTTCCATGAAACTTATTACAGCCAGTAAAACCACACAGTAACATGGTGCTTTTATGTACACATTGCCCCTTTAGTGCCGCTCCCTGTTTTGTGTTTATAAGAAAACTTAAAGTTTTGGTATCGCGAAAAAAAAAGTTCTACATCATTATAAGCAATCATCTTAAGTTGTTTTCAGTGCTTTGATTATATGGGGTGCCTGAGTCAAATTGTGTACTTTATTCATAGACATCAGTCAAAATACTAGCATCTGTTTACATACTTTCCTGCAATAGAGATAAACCTTGACTAAAACGTGTTCATTTTTGGTTTCAGCATGATTTAGTGTGCTGCAAGATGCACAAGACGGGTTTCCGTACTGTTTTTCTTTTTTTTTTACTTGAAAAATCGGTTTTCGCGGTAAAAATCGTAATGCATATTAAAAATCATGATATTTCTCGCATGTTTTCCATGAAACATATTACAGCCAATAAAACCAAACAGTAACATGGTGATTTTATGTACACATTGCCCCTTTAGTGCCGCTCCCTGGTTTGTGTATAAGACAACATAAAGTTTTGGTATCGCGAAAAAAAAAAAAAAAAAAATTCCTCATCATTATTAACATATTTCTGATGTGCATGCAAAATTTCAGACTCATCCACAAAGTAGAAATGCTTGAAAACGCATTTGAGAATGATGTCTGATAAGCAATCTGGCTTAATTTGTTTTCAGTGTTTTGATTATATGGGGTGCATGAGTCAAATTTTGTACTTAATTCATAGACATCAGTCAAAATACTAGCATCTGTTTGCATACTTTCATGAAATAGAGATAAACCTTGTATAAAACGTGTTCATTTTTGGTTTTAGCATGATTTAAAGTGCTGCAAGATGCACAAGACGGGTTTCCGTACTGTTTTTATTTTTTTCTCTTGAAAAAGCGGTTTTCGAGGTACAAATCGTAATGCATATTAAAAATCATGATATTTATCGCATGTTTTCCATGAAACTTATTACAACCAATAAAACCATACAGTAACATGGTGATTTTATGTACACATTGCCCCTTTAGTGCCTCTCCCTGTTTTGTGTATAAGACAACTTAAAGTTTTGGAATCGCGAAAAAAAAATAATTCTACATCATTATTAACATATTTCTGATGTGCATGCGAAATTTCAGACTGATCCACAAAGTAGAAATGCTTGAAAACGCATTTGAGAATGATGTCTGATAAGCAATAAGGCTTAAGTTGTTTTCAGTGCTTTGATTATATGGGGTGCCTGAGTCAAACTGTGTACTTAATGCATAGACATCAGTCAAAATACTAGCATCTGTTTACATACTTTCATGCAATAGAGATAAACCTTGTATAAAACGTGTTCATTTGTGGTTTTAGCATGATTTAGTGTGCTGCAAGATGCACAAGACGGGTTTCCGTACTGTTTTTCTTTTCTTTTTACTTGAAAAAGCGGTTTTCGCGGTAAAATTTGTAATGTATATTAAAAATCATGATATTTATCACATGTTTTCCATGAAACTTATTACAGACAATAAAACCACACAGTAACATGGTGCTTTTATGTACACATTGCACCTTTAGTGCCCCTCCCTCTTTTGTGTAGAAGACAACTTAAAGTTTTGGTATCGCGAAAAAAAAACGATTCTACATCACTATTAACATTTTTCTGATGTGCATGCAAAATTTTAGACCGATCCACAAAGTAGAAATGCTTGAAAACGCATTTGAGAATGATGCCTGATAAGCAATCTGGCTTAAGTTGTTTTCAGTGCTTTGATTATATGGTGTGCCTGAGTCAAAGTGTGTACTTAATTCATAGACCTCAGTCAAAATACTAGCATCTGTTTACATACTTTCATGCAATAGAGATAAACCTTGTATAAAACGTGTTCATTTTTGGTTTTAGCATGATTTAGTGTGCTGCAAGATGCACAAGACGGGTTTCCGTACTGTTTTTATTTTTTTCTCTTTAAAAAGAGGTTTTCGCGGTAAAAATCGTTATGCATGTTAAAAGTCATGATATTTATAGCATGTTTTCCATGAAACATATTACAGCCAATAAAACAATACAGTAACATTGTGATTTTGTTTACACATTGCCCCTTTAGTGCGGCTCCGTGTTTTGTGTTATAAGACAACTTAAAGTTTTGGTATCGCGAAAAAAAAGCACAATTATACATCATTATTAACAAATTTCTGTTGTGCATGCGCAATTTTAGACCGATCCACAAAGTAGAAATGCTTGAACACGCATTTGAGAATGATGCTTGATAAGCAAACTGGCTAAAGTTGTTTCAGTGCTTTGATTATATGGGGTGCCTGAGTCAAAGTGTGTACTTAATTCATAGACATCAGTCAAAATACTAGCATCTGTTTACATACTTTCATGCAATAGAGATAATTCTTGTATAAAACGTGTTCATTTTTGGTTTTAGCATGATTTAGTGTGCTGCAAGATGCACAAGACGGGTTCCGTACTGTTTTTCTTTTCTTTTTTTACTTGAAAAAGCGGTCTTCGCGGTAAAAATCGTAATGCATATTAAAAATCATGATATTTATCGCATGTTTTCCATGAAACTTATTACAGCCAGTAAACCCACACAGTAACATGGTGCTTTTATGTACACATTGCCCCTTTAGTGCCGCTCCCTGTTTTGTGTTTATAAGAAAACTTAAAGTTTTGGTATCGCGAAAAAAAAAAGTTCTACATCATTATAAGCAATCATCTTAAGTTGTTTTCAGTGCTTTGATTATATGGGGTGCCTGAGTCAAATTGTGTACTTTATTCATAGACATCAGTCAAAATACTAGCATCTGTTTACATACTTTCCTGCAATAGAGATAAACCTTGACTAAAACGTGTTCATTTTTGGTTTCAGCATGATTTAGTGTGCTGCAAGATGCACAAGACGGGTTTCCGTACTGTTTTTCTTTTTTTTTTACTTGAAAAAGCGGTTTTCGCGGTAAAAATCGTAATGCATATTAAAAATCATGATATTTCTCGCATGTTTTCCATGAAACATATTACAGCCAATAAAACCAAACAGTAACATGGTGATTTTATGTACACATTGCCCCTTTAGTGCCGCTCCCTTGTTTGTGTATAAGACAACTTAAAGTTTTGGTATCGCGAAAAAAAAAAAAAAAAAAATTCCTCATCATTATTAACATATTTCTGATGTGCATGCAAAATTTCACACTCATCCACAAAGTAGAAATGCTTGAAAACGCATTTGAGAATGATGTCTGATAAGCAATCTGGCTTAATTTGTTTCAGTGTTTTGATTATATGGGGTGCATGAGTCAAATTTTGTACTTAATTCATAGACATCAGTCAAAATACTAGCATCTGTTTACATACTTTCATGAAATAGAGATAAACCTTGTATAAAACGTGTTCATTTTTGGTTTTAGCATGATTTAAAGTGCTGCAAGATGCACAAGACGGGTTTCCGTACTGTTTTTATTTTTTTCTCTTGAAAAAGCGGTTTTCGAGGTACAAATCGTAATGCATATTAAAAATCATGATATTTATCGCATGTTTTCCATGAAACTTATTACAACCAATAAAACCATACAGTAACATGGTGATTTTATGTACACATTGCCCCTTTAGTGCCTCTCCCTGTTTTGTGTATAAGACAACTTAAAGTTTTGGAATCGCGAAAAAAAAAAAATTCTACATCATGATTAATATATTTCTGATGTGCATGCGAAATTTCAGACTGATCCACAAAGTAGAAATGCTTGAAAACGCATTTGAGAATGATGTCTGATAAGCAATAAGGCTTAAGTTGTTTTCAGTGCTTTGATTATATGGGGTGCCTGAGTCAAACTGTGTACTTAATGCATAGACATCAGTCAAAATACTAGCATCTGTTTACATACTTTCATGCAATAGAGATAAACCTTGTATAAAACGTGTTCATTTGTGGTTTTAGCATGATTTAGTGTGCTGCAAGATGCACAAGACGGGTTGCCGTACTGTTTTTCTTTTCTTTTTACTTGAAAAAGCGGTTTTCGCGGTAAAATTTGTAATGTATATTAAAAATCATGATATTTATCACATGTTTTCCATGAAACTTATTACAGACAATAAAACCACACAGTAACATGGTGCTTTTATGTACACATTGCACCTTTAGTGCCTCTCCCTCTTTTGTGTAGAAGACAACTTAAAGTTTTGGTATCGCGAAAAAAAAACGATTCTACATCACTATTAACATTTTTCTGATGTGCATGCAAAATTTTAGACCGATCCACAAAGTAGAAATGCTTGAAAACGCATTTGAGAATGATGCCTGATAAGCAATCTGGCTTAAGTTGTTTTCAGTGCTTTGATTATATGGGGTGCCTGAGTCAAAGTGTGTACTTAATTCATAGACCTCAGTCAAAATACTAGCATCTGTTTACATACTTTCATGCAATAGAGATAAACCTTGTATAAAACGTGTTCATTTGTGGTTTTAGCATGATTTAGTGTGCTGCAAGATGCACAAGACGGGTTTCCGTACTGTTTTTATTTTTTTCTCTTTAAAAAGAGGTTTTCGCGGTAAAAATCGTTATGCATATTAAAAGTCATGATATTTATAGCATGTTTTCCATGAAACATATTACAGCCAATAAAACCATACAGTAACATTGTGATTTTGTTTACACATTGCCCCTTTAGTGCCGCTCCGTGTTTTGTGTTTATAAGACAACTTAAAGTTTTGGTATCGCGAAAAAAAAAAGCACAATTATACATCATTATTAACAAATTTCTGTTGTGCATGCGCAATTTTAGACCGATCCACAAAGTAGAAATGCTTGAACACGCATTTGAGAATGATGATTGATAAGCAAACTGGCTAAAGTTGTTTCAGTGCTTTGATTATATGGGGTGCCTGAGTCAAAGTGTGTACTTAATTCATAGACATCAGTCAAAATACTAGCATCTGTTTACATACTTTCATGCAATAGAGATAATTCTTGTATAAAACGTGTTCATTTTTGGTTTTAGCATGATTTAGTGTGCTGCAAGATGCACAAGACGGGTTCCGTACTGTTTTTCTTTTCTTTTTTTACTTGAAAAAGCGGTCTTCGCGGTAAAAATCGTAATGCATATTAAAAATCATGATATTTATCGCATGTTTTCCATGAAACTTATTACAGCCAGTAAACCCACACAGTAACATGGTGCTTTTATGTACACATTGCCCCTTTAGTGCCGCTCCCTGTTTTGTGTTTATAAGAAAACTTAAAGTTTTGGTATCGCGAAAAAAAAAAGTTCTACATCATTATAAGCAATCATCTTAAGTTGTTTTCAGTGCTTTGATTATATGGGGTGCCTGAGTCAAATTGTGTACTTTATTCATAGACATCAGTCAAAATACTAGCATCTGTTTACATACTTTCCTGCAATAGAGATAAACCTTGACTAAAACGTGTTCATTTTTGGTTTCAGCATGATTTAGTGTGCTGCAAGATGCACAAGACGGGTTTCCGTACTGTTTTTCTTTTTTTTTTACTTGAAAAAGCGGTTTTCGCGGTAAAAATCGTAATGCATATTAAAAATCATGATATTTCTCGCATGTTTTCCATGAAACATATTACAGCCAATAAAACCAAACAGTAACATGGTGATTTTATGTACACATTGCCCCTTTAGTGCCGCTCCCTTGTTTGTGTATAAGACAACTTAAAGTTTTGGTATCGCGAAAAAAAAAAAAAAAAAAATTCCTCATCATTATTAACATATTTCTGATGTGCATGCAAAATTTCACACTCATCCACAAAGTAGAAATGCTTGAAAACGCATTTGAGAATGATGTCTGATAAGCAATCTGGCTTAATTTGTTTCAGTGTTTTGATTATATGGGGTGCATGAGTCAAATTTTGTACTTAATTCATAGACATCAGTCAAAATACTAGCATCTGTTTACATACTTTCATGAAATAGAGATAAACCTTGTATAAAACGCGTTCATTTTTGGTTTTAGCATGATTTAAAGTGCTGCAAGATGCACAAGACTGGTTTCCGTACTGTTTTTATTTTTTTCTCTTGAAAAAGCGGTTTTCGAGGTACAAATCGTAATGCATATTAAAAATCATGATATTTATCGCATGTTTTCCATGAAACTTATTACAACCAATAAAACCAAACAGTAACATGGTGATTTTATGTACACATTGCCCCTTTAGTGCCGCTCCCTGTTTTGTGTATAAGACAACTTAAAGTTTTGGAATCGCGAAAAAAAAAAAATTCTACATCATTATTAATATATTTCTGATGTGCATGCGAAATTTCAGACTGATCCACAAAGTAGAAATGCTTGAAAACGCATTTGAGAATGATGTCTGATAAGCAATAAGGCTTAAGTTGTTTTCAGTGCTTTGATTATATGGGGTGCCTGAGTCAAACTGTGTACTTAATGCATAGACATCAGTCAAAATACTAGCATCTGTTTACATACTTTCATGCAATAGAGATAAACCTTGTATAAAACGTGTTCATTTGTGGTTTTAGCATGATTTAGTGTGCTGCAAGATGCACAAGACGGGTTGCCGTACTGTTTTTCTTTTCTTTTTACTTGAAAAAGCGGTTTTCGCGGTAAAATTTGTAATGTATATTAAAAATCATGATATTTATCACATGTTTTCCATGAAACTTATTACAGACAATAAAACCACACAGTAACATGGTGCTTTTATGTACACATTGCACCTTTAGTGCCTCTCCCTCTTTTGTGTAGAAGACAACTTAAAGTTTTGGTATCGCGAAAAAAAAACGATTCTACATCACTATTAACATTTTTCTGATGTGCATGCAAAATTTTAGACCGATCCACAAAGTAGAAATGCTTGAAAACGCATTTGAGAATGATGCCTGATAAGCAATCTGGCTTAAGTTGTTTTCAGTGCTTTGATTATATGGGGTGCCTGAGTCAAAGTGTGTACTTAATTCATAGACCTCAGTCAAAATACTAGCATCTGTTTACATACTTTCATGCAATAGAGATAAACCTTGTATAAAACGTGTTCATTTGTGGTTTTAGCATGATTTAGTGTGCTGCAAGATGCACAAGACGGGTTTCCGTACTGTTTTTATTTTTTTCTCTTTAAAAAGAGGTTTTCGCGGTAAAAATCGTTATGCATATTAAAAGTAATGATATTTATAGCATGTTTTCCATGAAACATATTACAGCCAATAAAACCATACAGTAACATTGTGATTTTGTTTACACATTGCCCCTTTAGTGCCGCTCCGTGTTTTGTGTTTATAAGACAACTTAAAGTTTTGGTATCGCGAAAAAAAAAAGCACAATTATACATATTATTAACAAATTTCTGTTGTGCATGCGCAATTTTTAGACCGATCCACAAAGTAGAAATGCTTGAACACGCATTTGAGAATGATGCTTGATAAGCAAACTGGCTAAAGTTGTTTTCAGTGCTTTGATTATATGTGGTGCCTGAGTCAAAGTGTGTACTTAATTCATAGACATCAGTCAAAATACTAGCATCTGTTTACATACTTTCATGCAATAGAGATAATTCTTGTATAAAACGTGTTCATTTTTGGTTTTAGCATGATTTAGTGTGCTGCAAGATGCACAAGACGGGTTCCGTACTGTTTTTCTTTTCTTTTTTTTACTTGAAAAAAGCGGTTTTCGCGGTAAAAATCGTAATGCATATTAAAAATCATGATATTTATCGCATGTTTTCCATGAAAACTTATTACAGCCAGTAAAACCACACAGTAACATGGTGCTTTTATGTACACATTGCCCCTTTAGTGCCGCTCCCTGTTTTGTGTTTATAAGAAAACTTAAAGTTTTGGTATCGCGAAAAAAAAAAGTTCTACATCATTATAAGCAATCATCTTAAGTTGTTTTTCAGTGCTTTGATTATATGGGGTGCCTGAGTCAAATTGTGTACTTTATTCATAGACATCAGTCAAAATACTAGCATCTGTTTACATACTTTCCTGCAATAGAGATAAACCTTGACTAAAACGTGTTCATTTTTGGTTTCAGCATGATTTAGTGTGCTGCAAGATGCACAAGACGGGTTTCCGTACTGTTTTTCTTTTTTTTTTACTTGAAAAAGCGGTTTTCGCGGTAAAAATCGTAATGCATATTAAAAATCATGATATTTCTCGCATGTTTTCCATGAAACATATTACAGCCAATAAAACCAAACAGTAACATGGTGATTTTATGTACACATTGCCCCCTTTAGTGCCGCTCCCTGGTTTGTGTATAAGACAACTTAAAGTTTTGGTATCGCGAAAAAAAAAAGAAAAAAAAAATTCCTCCTCATTATTAACATATTTCTGATGTGCATGCAAAAATTTCAGACTCATCCACAAAGTAGAAATGCTTGAAAACGCATTTGAGAATGATGTCTGATAAGCAATCTGGCTTAATTTGTTTTCAGTGTTTTGATTATATGGGGTGCATGAGTCAAATTTTGTACTTAATTCATAGACATCAGTCAAAATACTAGCATCTGTTTACATACTTTCATGAAATAGAGATAAACCTTGTATAAAACGTGTTCATTTTTGGTTTTAGCATGATTTAAAGTGCTGCAAGATGCACAAGACGGGTTGCCGTACTGTTTTTATTTTTTTCTCTTGAAAAAGCGGTTTTCGAAGTACAAATCGTAATGCATATTAAAAATCATTATATTTATCGCATGTTTTCCATGAAACTTATTACAACCAATAAAACCATACAGTAACATGGTGATTTTATGTACACATTGCCCCTTTAGTGCCTCTCCCTGTTTTGTGTATAAGACCACTTAAAGTTTTGGAATCGCGAAAAAAAAAAATTCTACATCATTATTAATATATTTCTGATGTGCATGCGAAATTTCAGACTGATCCACAAAGTAGAAATGCTTGAAAACGCATTTGAGAATGATGTCTGATAAGCAATAAGGCTTAAGTTGTTTTCAGTGCTTTGATTACTATGGGGTGCCTGAGTCAAACTGTGTACTTAATGCATAGACATCAGTCAAAATACTAGCATCTGTTTACATACTTTCATGCAATAGAGATAAACCTTGTATAAAACGTGTTCATTTGTGGTTTTAGCATGATTTAGTGTGCTGCAAGATGCACAAGACGGGTTGCCGTACTGTTTTTCTTTTCTTTTTACTTGAAAAAGCGGTTTTCGCGGTAAAATTTGTAATGTATATTAAAAATCATGATATTTATCACATGTTTTCCATGAAACTTATTACAGACAAAAAAAACACACAGTAACATGGTGCTTTTATGTACACATTGCACCTTTAGTGCCTCTCCCTCTTTTGTGTAGAAGACAACTTAAAGTTTTGGTATCGCGAAAAAAAAACGATTCTACATCACTATTAACATTTTTCTGATGTGCATGCAAAATTTTAGACCGATCCACAAAGTAGAAATGCTTGAAAACGCATTTGAGAATGATGCCTGATAAGCAATCTGGCTTAAGTTGTTTTCAGTGCTTTGATTATATGGGGTGCCTGAGTCAAAGTGTGTACTTAATTCATAGGACCTCAGTCAAAATACTAGCATCTGTTTACATACTTTCATGCAATAGAGATAAACCTTGTATAAAACGTGTTCATTTGTGGTTTTAGCATGATTTAGTGTGCTGCAAGATGCACAAGACGGGTTTCCGTACTGTTTTTATTTTTTTCTCTTTAAAAAGAGGTTTTCGCGGTAAAAATCGTTATGCATATTAAAAGTCATGATATTTATAGCATGTTTTCCATGAAACATATTACAGCCAATAAAACCATACAGTAACATTGTGATTTTGTTTACACATTGCCCCTTTAGTCCCGCTCCGTGTTTTGTGTTTATAAGACAACTTAAAGTTTTGGTATCGCGAAAAAAAAAAGCACAATTATACATCATTATTAACAAATTTCTGTTGTGCATGCGCAATTTTAGACCGATCCACAAAGTAGAAATGCTTGAACACGCATTTGAGAATGATGCTTGATAAGCAAACTGGCTAAAGTTGTTTTCAGTGCTTTGATTATATGTGGTGCCTGAGTCAAAGTGTGTACTTAATTCATAGACATCAGTCAAAATACTAGCATCTGTTTACATACTTTCATGCAATAGAGATAATTCTTGTATAAAACGTGTTCATTTTTGGTTTTAGCATGATTTAGTGTGCTGCAAGATGCACAAGACGGGTTCCGTACTGTTTTTCTTTTCTTTTTTTACTTGAAAAAGCGGTTTTCGCGGTAAAAATCGTAATGCATATTAAAAATCATGATATTTATCGCATGTTTTCCATGAAACTTATTACAGCCAGTAAAACCACACAGTAACATGGTGCTTTTATGTACACATTGCCCCTTTAGTGCCGCTCCCTGTTTTGTGTTTATAAGAAAACTTAAAGTTTTGGTATCGCGAAAAAAAAAAGTTCTACATCATTATAAGCAATCATCTTAAGTTGTTTTCAGTGCTTTGATTATATGGGGTGCCTGAGTCAAATTGTGTACTTTATTCATAGACATCAGTCAAAATACTAGCATCTGTTTACATACCTTCCTGCAATAGAGATAAACCTTGACTAAAACGTGTTCATTTTTGGTTTCAGCATGATTTAGTGTGCTGCAAGATGCACAAGACGGGTTTCCGTACTGTTTTTCTTTTTTTTTTACTTGAAAAAGCGGTTTTCGCGGTAAAAATCGTAATGCATATTAAAAATCATGATATTTCTCGCATGTTTTCCATGAAACATATTACAGCCAATAAAACCAAACAGTAACATGGTGATTTTATGTACACATTGCCCCTTTAGTGCCGCTCCCTGGTTTGTGTATAAGACAACTTAAAGTTTTGGTATCGCGAAAAAAAAAAATAAAAAAATTCCTCATCATTATTAACATATTTCTGATGTGCATGCAAAATTTCAGACTCATCCACAAAGTAGAAATGCTTGAAAACGCATTTGAGAATGATGTCTGATAAGCAATCTGGCTTAATTTGTTTTCAGTGTTTTGATTATCTGGGGTGCATGAGTCAAATTTTGTACTTAATTCATAGACATCAGTCAAAATACTAGCATCTGTTTACATACTTTCATGAAATAGAGATAAACCTTGTATAAAACGTGTTCATTTTTGGTTTTAGCATGATTTAAAGTGCTGCAAGATGCACAAGACGGGTTTCCGTACTGTTTTTATTTTTTTCTCTTGAAAAAGCGGTTTTCGAAGTACAAATCGTAATGCATATTAAAAATCATGATATTTATCGCATGTTTTCCATGAAACTTATTACAACCAATAAAACCATACAGTAACATGGTGATTTGATGTACACATTGCCCCTTTAGTGCCTCTCCCTGTTTTGTGTATAAGACAACTTAAAGTTTTGGAATCGCGAAAAAAAAAAAATTCTACATCATTATTAATATATTTCTGATGTGCATGCGAAATTTCAGACTGATCCACAAAGTAGAAATGCTTGAAAACGCATTTGAGAATGATGTCTGATAAGCAATAAGGCTTAAGTTGTTTTCAGTGCTTTGATTATATGGGGTGCATGAGTCAAACTGTGTACTTAATGCATAGACATCAGTCAAAATACTAGCATCTGTTTACATACTTTCATGCAATAGAGATAAACCTTGTATAAAACGTGTTCATTTGTGGTTTTAGCATGATTTAGTGTGCTGCAAGATGCACAAGACGGGTTGCCGTACTGTTTTTCTTTTCTTTTTACTTGAAAAAGCGGTTTTCGGGGTAAAATTTGTAATGTATATTAAAAATCATGATATTTTTCACATGTTTTCCATGAAACTTATTACAGTCAAAAAAAACACACAGTAACATGGTGCTTTTATGTACACATTGCACCTTTAGTGCCTCTCCCTCTTTTGTGTAGAAGACAACTTAAAGTTTTGGTATCGCGAAAAAAAAACGATTCTACATCACTATTAACATTTTTCTGATGTGCATGCAAAATTTTAGACCGATCCACAAAGTAGAAATGCTTGAAAACGCATTTGAGAATGATGCCTGATAAGCAATAAGGCTTAAGTTGTTTTCAGTGCTTTGATTATATGGGGTGCCTGAGTCAAAGTGTGTACTTAATTCATAGACCTCAGTCAAAATACTAGCATCTGTTTACATACTTTCATGCAATAGAGATAAACCTTGTATAAAACGTGTTCATTTGTGGTTTTAGCATGATTTAGTGTGCTGCAAGATGCACAAGACGGGTTTCCGTACTGTTTTTATTTTTTTCTCTTTAAAAAGAGGTTTTCGCGGTAAAAATCGTTATGCATATTAAAAGTCATGATATTTATAGCATGTTTTCCATGAAACATATTACAGCCAATAAAACCATACAGTAACATTGTGATTTTGTTTACACATTGCCCCTTTAGTGCCGCTCCGTGTTTTGTGTTTATAAGACAACTTAAAGTTTTGGAATCGCGAAAAAAAAAAGCACAATTATACATCATTATTAACAAATTTCTGTTGTGCATGCGCAATTTTAGACCGATCCACAAAGTAGAAATGCTTGAACACGCATTTGAGAATGATGCTTGATAAGCAAACTGGCTAAAGTTGTTTTCAGTGCTTTGATTATATGGGGTGCCTGAGTCAAAGTGTGTACTTAATTCATAGACATCAGTCAAAATACTAGCATCTGTTTACATACTTTCATGCAATAGAGATAATTCTTGTATAAAACGTGTTCATTTTTGGTTTTAGCATGATTTAGTGTGCTGCAAGATGCACAAGACGGGTTCCGTACTGTTTTTCTTTTCTTTTTTTACTTGAAAAAGCGGTTTTCGCGGTAAAAATCGTAATGCATATTAAAAATCATGATATTTATCGCATGTTTTCCATGAAACTTATTACAGCCAGTAAACCCACACAGTAACATGGTGCTTTTATGTACACATTGCCCCTTTAGTGCCGCTCCCTCTTTTGTGTTTATAAGAAAACTTAAAGTTTTGGTATCACGAAAAAAAAAAGTTCTACATCATTATAAGCAATCATCTTAAGTTGTTTTCAGTGCTTTGATTATATGGGGTGCCTGAGTCAAATTGTGTACTTTATTCATAGACATCAGTCAAAATACTAGCATCTGTTTACATACTTTCCTGCAATAGAGATAAACCTTGACTAAAACGTGTTCATTTTTGGTTTCAGCATGATTTAGTGTGCTGCAAGATGCACAAGACTGGTTTCCGTACTTTTTTTCTTTTTTTTTTTACTTGAAAAAGCGGTTTTCGCGGTAAAAATCGTAATGCATATTAAAAATCATGATATTTCTCGCATGTTTTCCATGAAACATATTACAGCCAATAAAACCAAACAGTAACATGGTGATTTTATGTACACATTGCCCCTTTAGTGCCGCTCACTGGTTTGTGTATAAGACAACTTAAAGTTTTGGTATCGCGAAAAAAAAAAAAAAAAAAATTCCTCATCATTATTAACATATTTCTGATGTGCATGCAAAATTTCAGACTCATCCACAAAGTAGAAATGCTTGAAAACGCATTTGAGAATGATGTCTGATAAGCAATCTGGCTTAATTTGTTTTCAGTGTTTTGATTATATGGGGTGCATGAGTCAAATTTTGTACTTAATTCATAGACATCAGTCAAAATACTAGCATCTGTTTACATACTTTCATGAAATAGAGATAAACCTTGTATAAAACGTGTTCATTTTTGGTTTTAGCATGATTTAAAGTGCTGCAAGATGCACAAGACGGGTTTCCGTACTGTTTTTATTTTTTTCTCTTGAAAAAGCGGTTTTCGAGGTACAAATCGTAATGCATATTAAAAATCATGATATTTATCGCATGTTTTCCATGAAACTTATTACAAGCAATAAAACCATACAGTAACATGGTGATTTTATGTACACATTGCCCCTTTAGTGCCTCTCCCTGTTTTGTGTATAAGACAACTTAAAGTTTTGGAATCGCGAAAAAAAAAAATTCTACATCATTATTAACATATTTCTGATGTGCATGCGAAATTTCAGACTGATCCACAAAGTAGAAATGCTTGAAAACGCATTTGAGAATGATGTCTGATAAGCAATAAGGCTTAAGTTGTTTTCAGTGCTTTGATTATATGGGGTGCCTGAGTCAAACTGTGTACTTAATGCATAGACATCAGTCAAAATACTAGCATCTGTTTACATACTTTCATGCAATAGAGATAAACCTTGTATAAAACGTGTTCATTTGTGGTTTTAGCATGATTTAGTGTGCTGCAAGATGCACAAGACGGGTTGCCGTACTGTTTTTCTTTTCTTTTTACTTGAAAAAGCGGTTTTCGCGGTAAAATTTGTAATGTATATTAAAAATCATGATATTTATTACATGTTTTCCATGAAACTTATTACAGACAATAAAACCACACAGTAACATGATGCTTTTATGTACACATTGCACCTTTAGTGCCTCTCCCTCTTTTGTGTAGAAGACAACTTAAAGTTTTGGTATCGCGAAAAAAAAAAGATTCTACATCACTATTAACATTTTTCTGATGTGCATGCAAAATTTTAGACCGATCCACAAAGTAGAAATGCATGAAAACGCATTTGAGAATGATGCCTGATAAGCAATCTGGCTTAAGTTGTTTTCAGTGCTTTGATTATATGGGGTGCCTGAGTCAAAGTGTGTACTTAATTCATAGACCTCAGTCAAAATACTAGCATCTGTTTACATACTTTCATGCAATAGAGATAAACCTTGTATAAAACGTGTTCATTTTTGGTTTTAGCATGATTTAGTGTGCTGCAAGATGCACAAGACGGGTTTCCGTACTGTTTTTATTTTTTTCTCTTTAAAAAGAGGTTTTCGCGGTAAAAATCGTTATGCATATTAAAAGTCATGATATTTATAGCATGTTTTCCATGAAACATATTACAGCCAATAAAACCATACAGTAACATTGTGATTTTGTTTACACATTGCCCCTTTAGTGCCGCTCCGTGTTTTGTGTTTATAAGACCACTTAAAGTTTTGGTATCGCGAAAAAAAAAAGCACAATTATACATCATTATTAACAAATTTCTGTTGTGCATGCGCAATTTTAGACCGATCCACAAAGTAGAAATGCTTGAACACGCATTTGAGAATGATGCTTGATAAGCAAACTGGCTAAAGTTGTTTTCAGTGCTTTGATTATATGGGGTGCCTGAGTCAAAGTGTGTACTTAATTCATAGACATCAGTCAAAATACTAGCATCTGTTTACATACTTTCATGCAATAGAGATAATTCTTGTATAAAACGTGTTCATTTTTGGTTTTAGCATGATTTAGTGTGCTGCAAGATGCACAAGACGGGTTCCGTACTGTTTTTCTTTTCTTTTTTTACTTGAAAAAGCGGTTTTCGCGGTAAAAATCGTAATGCATATTAAAAATCATGATATTTATCGCATGTTTTCCATGAAACTTATTACAGCCAGTAAAACCACACAGTAACATGGTGCTTTTATGTACACATTGCCCCTTTAGTGCCGCTCCCTGTTTTGTGTTTATAAGAAAACTTAAAGTTTTGGTATCGCGAAAAAAAAAGTTCTACATCATTATAAGCAATCATCTTAAGTTGTTTTCAGTGCTTTGATTATATGGGGTGCCTGAGTCAAATTGTGTACTTTATTCATAGACATCAGTCAAAATACTAGCATCTGTTTACATACTTTCCTGCAATAGAGATAAACCTTGACTAAAACGTGTTCATTTTTGGTTTCAGCATGATTTAGTGTGCTGCAAGATGCACAAGACGGGTTTCCGTACTGTTTTTCTTTTTTTTTTACTTGAAAAATCGGTTTTCGCGGTAAAAATCGTAATGCATATTAAAAATCATGATATTTCTCGCATGTTTTCCATGAAACATATTACAGCCAATAAAACCAAACAGTAACATGGTGATTTTATGTACACATTGCCCCTTTAGTGCCGCTCACTGGTTTGTGTATAAGACAACTTAAAGTTTTGGTATCGCGAAAAAAAAAAAAAAAAAAATTCCTCATCATTATTAACATATTTCTGATGTGCATGCAAAATTTCAGACTCATCCACAAAGTAGAAATGCTTGAAAACGCATTTGAGAATGATGTCTGATAAGCAATCTGGCTTAATTTGTTTTCAGTGTTTTGATTATATGGGGTGCATGAGTCAAATTTTGTACTTAATTCATAGACATCAGTCAAAATACTAGCATCTGTTTGCATACTTTCATGAAATAGAGATAAACCTTGTATAAAACGTGTTCATTTTTGGTTTTAGCATGATTTAAAGTGCTGCAAGATGCACAAGACGGGTTTCCGTACTGTTTTTATTTTTTTCTCTTGAAAAAGCGGTTTTCGAGGTACAAATCGTAATGCATATTAAAAATCATGATATTTATCGCATGTTTTCCATGAAACTTATTACAACCAATAAAACCATACAGTAACATGGTGATTTTATGTACACATTGCCCCTTTAGTGCCTCTCCCTGTTTTGTGTATAAGACAACTTAAAGTTTTGGAATCGCGAAAAAAAAATAATTCTACATCATTATTAACATATTTCTGATGTGCATGCGAAATTTCAGACTGATCCACAAAGTAGAAATGCTTGAAAACGCATTTGAGAATGATGTCTGATAAGCAATAAGGCTTAAGTTGTTTTCAGTGCTTTGATTATATGGGGTGCCTGAGTCAAACTGTGTACTTAATGCATAGACATCAGTCAAAATACTAGCATCTGTTTACATACTTTCATGCAATAGAGATAAACCTTGTATAAAACGTGTTCATTTGTGGTTTTAGCATGATTTAGTGTGCTGCAAGATGCACAAGACGGGTTGCCGTACTGTTTTTCTTTTCTTTTTACTTGAAAAAGCGGTTTTCGCGGTAAAATTTGTAATGTATATTAAAAATCATGATATTTATTACATGTTTTCCATGAAACTTATTACAGACAATAAAACCACACAGTAACATGATGCTTTTATGTACACATTGCACCTTTAGTGCCTCTCCCTCTTTTGTGTAGAAGACAACTTAAAGTTTTGGTATCGCGAAAAAAAAAAGATTCTACATCACTATTAACATTTTTCTGATGTGCATGCAAAATTTTAGACCGATCCACAAAGTAGAAATGCATGAAAACGCATTTGAGAATGATGCCTGATAAGCAATCTGGCTTAAGTTGTTTTCAGTGCTTTGATTATATGGGGTGCCTGAGTCAAAGTGTGTACTTAATTCATAGACCTCAGTCAAAATACTAGCATCTGTTTACATACTTTCATGCAATAGAGATAAACCTTGTATAAAACGTGTTCATTTTTGGTTTTAGCATGATTTAGTGTGCTGCAAGATGCACAAGACGGGTTTCCGTACTGTTTTTATTTTTTTCTCTTTAAAAAGAGGTTTTCGCGGTAAAAATCGTTATGCATATTAAAAGTCATGATATTTATAGCATGTTTTCCATGAAACATATTACAGCCAATAAAACCATACAGTAACATTGTGATTTTGTTTACACATTGCCCCTTTAGTGCCGCTCCGTGTTTTGTGTTTATAAGACCACTTAAAGTTTTGGTATCGCGAAAAAAAAAAGCACAATTATACATCATTATTAACAAATTTCTGTTGTGCATGCGCAATTTTAGACCGATCCACAAAGTAGAAATGCTTGAACACGCATTTGAGAATGATGCTTGATAAGCAAACTGGCTAAAGTTGTTTTCAGTGCTTTGATTATATGGGGTGCCTGAGTCAAAGTGTGTACTTAATTCATAGACATCAGTCAAAATACTAGCATCTGTTTACATACTTTCATGCAATAGAGATAATTCTTGTATAAAACGTGTTCATTTTTGGTTTTAGCATGATTTAGTGTGCTGCAAGATGCACAAGACGGGTTCCGTACTGTTTTTCTTTTCTTTTTTTACTTGAAAAAGCGGTTTTCGCGGTAAAAATCGTAATGCATATTAAAAATCATGATATTTATCGCATGTTTTCCATGAAACTTATTACAGCCAGTAAAACCACACAGTAACATGGTGCTTTTATGTACACATTGCCCCTTTAGTGCCGCTCCCTGTTTTGTGTTTATAAGAAAACTTAAAGTTTTGGTATCGCGAAAAAAAAAGTTCTACATCATTATAAGCAATCATCTTAAGTTGTTTTCAGTGCTTTGATTATATGGGGTGCCTGAGTCAAATTGTGTACTTTATTCATAGACATCAGTCAAAATACTAGCATCTGTTTACATACTTTCCTGCAATAGAGATAAACCTTGACTAAAACGTGTTCATTTTTGGTTTCAGCATGATTTAGTGTGCTGCAAGATGCACAAGACGGGTTTCCGTACTGTTTTTCTTTTTTTTTTACTTGAAAAATCGGTTTTCGCGGTAAAAATCGTAATGCATATTAAAAATCATGATATTTCTCGCATGTTTTCCATGAAACATATTACAGCCAATAAAACCAAACAGTAACATGGTGATTTTATGTACACATTGCCCCTTTAGTGCCGCTCACTGGTTTGTGTATAAGACAACTTAAAGTTTTGGTATCGCGAAAAAAAAAAAAAAAAAAATTCCTCATCATTATTAACATATTTCTGATGTGCATGCAAAATTTCAGACTCATCCACAAAGTAGAAATGCTTGAAAACGCATTTGAGAATGATGTCTGATAAGCAATCTGGCTTAATTTGTTTTCAGTGTTTTGATTATATGGGGTGCATGAGTCAAATTTTGTACTTAATTCATAGACATCAGTCAAAATACTAGCATCTGTTTGCATACTTTCATGAAATAGAGATAAACCTTGTATAAAACGTGTTCATTTTTGGTTTTAGCATGATTTAAAGTGCTGCAAGATGCACAAGACGGGTTTCCGTACTGTTTTTATTTTTTTCTCTTGAAAAAGCGGTTTTCGAGGTACAAATCGTAATGCATATTAAAAATCATGATATTTATCGCATGTTTTCCATGAAACTTATTACAACCAATAAAACCATACAGTAACATGGTGATTTTATGTACACATTGCCCCTTTAGTGCCTCTCCCTGTTTTGTGTATAAGACAACTTAAAGTTTTGGAATCGCGAAAAAAAAATAATTCTACATCATTATTAACATATTTCTGATGTGCATGCGAAATTTCAGACTGATCCACAAAGTAGAAATGCTTGAAAACGCATTTGAGAATGATGTCTGATAAGCAATAAGGCTTAAGTTGTTTTCAGTGCTTTGATTATATGGGGTGCCTGAGTCAAACTGTGTACTTAATGCATAGACATCAGTCAAAATACTAGCATCTGTTTACATACTTTCATGCAATAGAGATAAACCTTGTATAAAACGTGTTCATTTGTGGTTTTAGCATGATTTAGTGTGCTGCAAGATGCACAAGACGGGTTGCCGTACTGTTTTTCTTTTCTTTTTACTTGAAAAAGCGGTTTTCGCGGTAAAATTTGTAATGTATATTAAAAATCATGATATTTATCACATGTTTTCCATGAAACTTATTACAGACAATAAAACCACACAGTAACATGGTGCTTTTATGTACACATTGCACCTTTAGTGCCCCTCCCTCTTTTGTGTAGAAGACAACTTAAAGTTTTGGTATCGCGAAAAAAAAACGATTCTACATCACTATTAACATTTTTCTGATGTGCATGCAAAATTTTAGACCGATCCACAAAGTAGAAATGCTTGAAAACGCATTTGAGAATGATGCCTGATAAGCAATCTGGCTTAAGTTGTTTTCAGTGCTTTGATTATATGGGGTGCCTGAGTCAAAGTGTGTAATTAATTCATAGACCTCAGTCAAAATACTAGCATCTGTTTACATACTTTCATGCAATAGAGATAAACCTTGTATAAAACGTGTTCATTTTTGGTTTTAGCATGATTTAGTGTGCTGCAAGATGCACAAGACGGGTTTCCGTACTGTTTTTATTTTTTTCTCTTTAAAAAGAGGTTTTCGCGGTAAAAATCGTTATGCATATTAAAAGTCATGATATTTATAGCATGTTTTCCATGAAACATATTACAGCCAATAAAACCATACAGTAACATTGTGATTTTGTTTACACATTGCCCCTTTAGTGCCGCTCCGTGTTTTGTGTTTATAAGACCACTTAAAGTTTTGGTATCGCGAAAAAAAAAAGCACAATTATACATCATTATTAACAAATTTCTGTTGTGCATGCGCAATTTTAGACCGATCCACAAAGTAGAAATGCTTGAACACGCATTTGAGAATGATGCTTGATAAGCAAACTGGCTAAAGTTGTTTTCAGTGCTTTGATTATATGGGGTGCCTGAGTCAAAGTGTGTACTTAATTCATAGACATCAGTCAAAATACTAGCATCTGTTTACATACTTTCATGCAATAGAGATAATTCTTGTATAAAACGTGTTCATTTTTGGTTTTAGCATGATTTAGTGTGCTGCAAGATGCTTGATGTATCAAATGGCCCGGGGTGCGGAAGAGGATCTAAAATCCGACCAAAGTCTATTTCCCAGGACCCGGAATCAATCGGCATGTCAAATTCGCGACTATCGGGAATTGCTTTAAGTCTAAAGTTCCATATATGCCCGTCGCTCCACCCTGGGGAAAATATTGGTAGGTGAATATTTTTAACATGTTTATTAAATAACTCATAAGTGGAAAATATTTTGGCATGGTTGTTTGTTATAGAGATATTATGTCCGTAGTAAATGGGTAATTGTATTTCAAATCCATACTGTCTCAATCAAAAAGGGCTAGCACGTGGGCATCGTGTAGTGTTATTTTGAAATGCACCATAATACACGGCGTAGTGTAGTTCTGGTTTATTTCTGTTTTTTATGCCCATCGCATACTAAAATCGAACCGTCCGTCCGTTTGTTCGTTTGTCCGCGGACTAGGTTGAATTAGTATTTTATGTGGCTTAAAAATGCTTTTAGGTGGCTATTTTAAGACATTTAACTATCTATTTTTCGTAAGGGAGCCACTTAAGTATGATCGCGTAAGGACTTCCGTCCGTGCGTCCGTCTGTCCGCCCGCTAGTCCGTCCGGCTTGAAAAATGTCTTTACTATTAATGTCTTCACCAGGAAAACCAACCCCCATTACTATATTTTGTATTTTGAAAGATTTATGCCTTTTTTTAACTTAGTCATTTTGGTTAGTTTTTCATAAAGACAAATATCTTGAAAACTATCAGAGGTATTTACTTGAAACTTAAAATACTTCTTTAATATCAACGTCTCCCCCAGGTAAAGCAAGCCCCATAACTCTATTTAGTTTTTGACAGATTAATGCCCTTTTTCAACTTATAGATTTTGGTTTGTTTTCCACAGCAGCCATTTTGATTGAAATAATTAAGATTATAGTTTCCATTCATGTTTAGTTACCTAGATTCATTTTGGTGTCAAATGACGCCCTTACTAAATGAGCATTCGGGGGCATATGTAACCTGAAAGTGACACCACTTGTTTTATTGTAGTTTTACATTTTTAAATATTTCCTTTTACTAGCTGCGATGTCGTCCTGCACATGCGCTTCTAAATTTAGCGTGCATTGGAACATTTACTGTACTTACCTAACCCCATTATTTACACACAGGGTTGCGCAAACCATTAGCAAGCCCTTTGTATTTGTTAACAATTAAGATTGTTTTGAAAGATAATTTGCGTATCTCGAATCCCCGAGTGAGTTAAGAATACCTACCAATTAGTATGAATCGATTACGATAAAGTTACAATGCTTAAGAATGCACTACGAATTTGTTAATTAAGAATTAACTACGAAATATGTGAATCAGGAGTTCGTGGATAAAATTTTGAACAGTTCAAATCTGTTGCCACACATCCCGACTGCTCAAGAATTGCTAGAACTGACAATAATCATATACGAATCAGTTAAAAGATCTTCACGAACTGATTACGATTAAACTACGAATCCTAAAATTTATCCTTTTTTGGAGATTCGTAGGATTCGTGATTTGGGATATGTGTATGCCATAGTTACTGTTCGCAGTGTACAGCAGTCATCGTTCAGCAGCTAACTGTCAATGCTGTTATCCACGTTCATTTATAATTCGAACATGATACTCGCTTTTGTATAGACTAAGAACACAATTATCCTTGCTAAACTACCCAATAAACAACACAAAAAGAAGTTCCAATCACAATTGCAAAACTATATGTTAAATCATGTTATAATCGAAATAAGTTTCGCGTTATCGTTGTTTATCGTCCAATAGACAACTCTTTGTCGTTCAGATGCGTGGCTATGAAACAACTAAGGCTAATGCCCTCGTAGTTTAATTTCTACGCATCAGAGCTCCAAATCGTTGTTTATTGGCCGATAAACAACGATATATCGAAAATTATTTCTTAACTATATATTATACCTAATTTATATACATGTATTCATTAACAATATTTTTTATATATACGCTTGTAAGCACCGAATTTCAATGACTGGAAATTGTACATTCAGGAATTTGTAGTAGATTTTCGTGTGTGATTTTTGTAAAAATAAGAATTATAACAAAACATTCTAGCGTTGTCCAAAGTCGACACCTGTCAGTACATGATGCCAGAGCAAATTTACAGTTGCAACTTGTCAAACAAGGATTTAGTTGACCAACATGGATTTATATTTCAGTCTCAATAAATAGCATATGGTTATAGTGTGAAAACATTGACCTGGTCCTGCTGACCTTCATTTACATAAAATTTCCGGTTAATTAATGATCTATGATTAGAGTCGGTCTGCGCCGTCAACATACCCACGAAAGTTCACGGGCCCAGTATTGATCCGCACCCAGTTGTATAAACAGTTTAACCAGCGGTTAACCGCATACCGGCGGTTACAAGTTGGTTACTCGTTGGTAAGAGTTTGTATCAAATTAGGTAAATTATACCAATCGGTGAAAACCTGGTTAAAACTTACCCTGCTACTGTAACTAAGACAAAATGGCCGACATTCTAGACGCTAACCATCGACGACCTAGACAATTTCGACGAGTAAACAGACAATTAACGGATTTTGACGACAACGAACTACGGAGACGGTACAGATTTTCAACGACAAGTATTGACAGACTAGAGGAATTAATAGGACATAGACTACAAAAGACGTACCAGACGCAACCAACCATTGACACCGCGGCAACAGATAATGATTGCGCTAAGGTTTTATGCTTCGGGGAACTTCCTTCAATTGATAGGGGACACTTTTGGGGTAGATGTTGCCACTGTGTCAAGGGTTGTGACGGCTGTGACTGACGCTTTGTTCGACCTAAAAGACAGGACGATACGCTTTTCGACGTCTGACGACGAACTAAAAGGACGCACACATCAATTTTTACGCATTTCGTGAGATACGATGTGTCGTCGGGTGCATAGACGGCACCCATGTTCGAATAATTGCCCCAGGGCGAGAACAGGAGCCGACATTTGCTAACAGAAAACGGCAGTACTCGATAAATATTCAAGCAACATGCGATTACAAAGGTACATTGCTCAATACTATAGTCATTTTTTTTAAAATATGCAATCGTCAAGAAACACAGTTCTTCACTTGTCCGTAAATCCATTATATTGTGATCAAACCGAACGACAAACTTTTAATGCGAACAAAATTATCTAGTCCAAACTTACCCTATATAATGCAATAATATCCATAAAATATATATAATCCATAATTCAATTCCAACTAACTGTTGATATTGCATTTAGGTCTATAGAAACTTATTTTAAATTATTTCACAATCACAGACCCTAAAAGTTACTGGCATAAATATGTGCTCTTGGTACTGGTAAACTGCTTAAAATGGCTAAGCTTGCCCAGGAAAGCGTGAGTAGGTTAACTGACTCAAATATTATTAAAAACGGCTAAAAATCTAATCAAACAAACAAATAAAACAAACAAGTTGTATCGAATTCTACTTGCGTATTTAAGGTGTAAAGTAACTACTTGTGTTATTGCAACTGTAAACTATTTTGAACCGATTGTTTTATCGCATTCAATTCAAAGAATTATTTACATTTTCTTTGCACGCATATAGAACTAAATGTGTGGTTTTCAAATTAATGCAGATTTCCAGCGAGGTGTCTTACTCGGAGACGCAGGATATCCTTGCAGACCGTTTCTGATGACACCATACGCAAATCCAGGTGATATTGATTGGACTAAATGAATAAAATAAATAATGTCTTGTGGTATTGGTATCATACTGCGAATTGCTCACTTTTTTGTAAGATTTTAAATTTGTTTAAGTATCATTGTTAAACGCAAGTAACTGTTTGGTCTAAAAGAGATATACAGATATAGTATATTATACTCAAATGGTTTAAGTGTGTTACTGTATATATCAAGGTGAATATTAATATATGTATGTATGTTAATTAATACATGCATTACATTATACTTTCTATTTTTTAATAATATATAAAAGCAATTGTATGTAACTACATGTCTTATGCAGTCAGTGACGCAGAACAGAGGTACAATCATGCCCATACGGGAACCCGCAACCTCATCGAAAGGGTGTTCGGAATGTGGAAGCGGAAATTCCATGTACTTCACTCAGAGGTATAAGTTGCCTACATTAAGCAAATGATGTAGATACCCAATTTTTCCGTGTTAATTTAAATTTAATGGGACATGCATTTTTAAGTTAAAGGCTGCTTATAGTTATTTTTAGACAAAAGAAAAACATTCCATGTGATATATGTGATTTGGTTTACACAATGATCCAAAATATTGTAAACTTGCATTTTCAATGAAAATCAAACCATGCCATCAAGTTGCATTATCGCTCATTTAACGGTGTGTTCATTTAATCTTTGAGCAGATAAGAATGAAGCCAGAGAAGTGCAGCAAGATCATAATGGTCTGTGCCATTCTGTACAACCTGTCCATCCTGTGGAAGGAACCAGATGTTATTGATGAAGTTCTGGACGACCAACCACAGCCTGAGCAATACCAGGGACAGATGGATGGCCGCGGTGTAAGGACCCACATCACACGCATGTACTTCAGCTGAGGTTAGTATTAAGACTTAGTATTGGGTGTCAACATAACAACAGTTTGATTTCTCGTTTTTTTTATTCCAGACCAGTAATATATAAACTGAGATAAACAAATCTTAGATCTAAATAAATAATTTATATCCCAGACAACGTTTGATAGTCTGGTGTATTAAGTTAATATAACAAAATATAAAACGTTTTCTGGGGTATAAATTATTTATTTAGATCTAATATTTCGGGATGGCAACGCATAGCACAATTGATATTCGAATATTCTATTGATAACGTATTAGAATATTTGATCGTCGGTTGCAGTTATTATTATTATTATTATTATTATTATTATTATGGTGATGTTAAAAAGACTTGCGGTATATAATTACTACAAACGTACGGCTAGAAAACCGCGGCGAATACACGGACAAAGCGCTTCATATTCAGAAATATGTTTTGTATTACATTTGAACAAGAGTTAGCCTTCGATTAATTGTATGCTTGTTGACAACTAAGCTGCCTGTTCCCACGACTTTCAAACATGTGTCCAGAGTACCACAAACCGTCGGATATACCTAGGGACGCGATGCGTTATTTCAGAGCACATGTACGCAGTAACACCAATTAGCATCCATAAGACGCTTTAATCTCCTACTACTGATAAAGAGACAATAGGCCACATAATGGGATTAACATGCAGTAATAATTAACAACAGTGTGCTAGGTCGACTTTGACAACTATCCTGCGTACTAGTGAAGCTAAGGCGACCTCAAGGCTTGATATTTGCATGATAACATTGACATATACTGTATTTTGTATGCTTATTAAAATTTAACTAATCGGACATGTAAGTATTCGAATACCTAAAACATATTCTAATATGTGTTATTATTTTAATATTCGAACATTTGTTGCCATCTCTAATATTAACCCATTTTTTCCAATAAGGCGTCCGCCAGTCTGGAACACTTTGTCCAGCAGTCAAGCTGGGCCTCCTGGACCTCAATTGGTTTTTTGTAATATTTCATCTGTAGATCCTTTAACGTTGTTGGCCTGCAATAATACATGTACGTTATTTATATTAGTTAATAATTATAGAGTAGCAACAGACAAGTGACGCACAAATCTACACCACGCTCCCTCTCAAATATTCATGTTATAAACAGTAAATATGCGTTAAAGGACGAAACATATACATGTGCGCAGTTTTATTGTTATTCAATCACTTGCTTAATGGCAAGTCGATCAAACAGTTCAGGTCTATTGGGCAAAATTCTTTTTTGCAACCAGTATATCAATTGCCATCAGTTCTAAAATCCTGTACTTGCCCCTGCCAACGTGATGTCATTATACATAGTCTGACATGTGTAGTTTTATATTTTGTATGAACCTGTTCCTGTTTAGTTGAACTGAGTGGGATTCCTCCTGTCTCGATTTTTAGCTCACCTGAGCACGAGGTGCTCAAGGGTCAGCTTTTGTGGTCAGCGGTTGTCCGTCGTCCGTCGTCATATTCCGTCGTCGCCCGTCGTCAACAATTGACTTTAAAAATCACCTCTGAAATCGCTTGGTGGAAATCAACCAAACTTGGTATGAATAATCCTTGGTGGCCATCTTACCAATCTATTTCAAATTATTTTGATTCGTTAAAAAACATGGCCGACATAGGGGCGAGGCCTTTTTTCCTTATATGACTATATAGAAAACATTAAAAACTTTCTTGTCCGAAACCACTGGTCAGATTTTAAAGTAATTTCACACAAATGTTCCTTTGGTGACCATCTACCAAAATACGTCTAATTATTTTGATACATTAAAAGACATGACCGCCAGGGGGCGGGACCTTATTTCTTATATGTATTTATTGTAAACTTTAAAAATATTATTGTGAGTAACCATTGGTTTAATTTCGAAATAACGTCACACAAATGTTCCTTGGGTGTCCCTCTACCGAGTTCCTTCGATCTATTATGATTTGTAAACAAAACAAAAGATGGGTGCCAGGGGACATTGTAGTTTTCCTTGTATGACTTTATTGAAAACATGGAAAATGTTATATAACCACTATATGGATTTTGAATAATTCCATATAAACGTGCCATTATGATTTATTAAATTAAGGTGAGCGTCCAAGGGCCATTTTGACCGTCTTGTGTAAATTCCGACTTTGATTTATTGAATGATTTTTGCTATATGAATGATATCTTTCCACTCTCTTTTTTCTGTCCGTTTGGATTTTGGAACATTTGCAGTTGCATAATTACAAAAACCGGCGTTGTCTTCATTTTCTGGAGCATCATTTATAAAATTATTTCAGAATATGTATTGTTTGCTCCGGCAGAAATGACAGCTTGTATGTTGTTTATACGAATCATGCAAATATAGTCAGCAAATATGAAAACACATACAATGTTTGTTTATTTCATTATGTTGAATGCAACACAATATTTATGGTTGCCAAACATGCACCCAATATACAGTACGTTTATATTTAAATAGGAATTAAGAAGATTATAAATACAGATGTACCTGCAATCCTCAAAACGGGACTTTTTGGCAAACCTGTTAAATAGAAATTATAGAAATTATGATCTGCAGCCAATTGTATAAACAATGGTTATAATATACCTAGGTAAATCACTTACCGCGGTCAAAATCGTGGTTAAGATACCGCGGTAGATTTTCACTTGTATAAAGCTTTTTACCGCGCGGTATCTTTACCACGGTAATTGAGCGATTTTTACCTGGGTTGTTTTACCCAGAATTCCTAATATTTATTTACGCTAACATTTCCAAACGATCGGAGTAAGAAATCAAAATGGCCGAAATGAATGAAATTGAAGGAAAGAATTACTAGTCATGATATCTCATTAAAAGCCTTCACACAGTCATAAGTTAAACAATGATATATTTGCAAAATATGTAAAAAAAAAAATGTACATTGTGAAAAAACACACAAGTACTATACTGAAATGAGGATACTCAACACATCAATACTTCAACACATTTAAACTTATTATTAACAGATTTGTAGATCTGCTTCTTTAGCTATTTGGCGATAAATACAATGTAAATCTTTAAATTAATTTTTTTTATCTCCTATAATCTGTATCTAGCCTTTTACATCAATTATACTTAAATACTTTTAACCATTATCTGAAGTTGGGCCCATGTAGATTATTATACAAACATTACTTGTTAAATGTGTGTCCTTTTCAGAATAACAAATACAAAATAATGATCAACTTGCATTTCATATTAAAAACATAAACATAGTACAGAAAACAACTCCTGAAAATATGCAAGTATTTCACACTAAAAAATACGCATGTATTTCACGCTAATTAAATTAAATCTATTCAGCACTCTTTTACTACCATCATTTCAAAGATTGGCATTCTTATTGAAATACCCCGTTTGGTGCCTCTAATATGATTCTGATTCAGACCGTTTCAATAAGCTATAGTATCGTAACTGTTACAATATCGTAACTCGGGTATTTACGATTGAAGTTACAGTTCTAGTAAACCGTTTCAATAATACCCTCGTAAATAGCCTCGTAAAACGCTCTCGCAATCTACGATTTCTTGACTGTCGAATCCGTTTTCTTTGGGTTAATATGTCAAAGTATAAACATCCGGTGACAGTTATGTTCGTCTGCTGCACAAATGACATCAAAAAGCAATGTTAGTAGATCAAAAAATTGGAGTGATACGGAGATGGAGGTGCTGGCAACAACTATTAAACTGAATTACAATGAACTATTCGGAAAATTGTCGTCGACAGTTTCCTCTCATGATAAAAAATCATTGTGGGATAAAGTCGCTGAAAAGTAAGTAACTGGACTAAGTGTTATATGGCTTTTAGATATGAAATTTCGATATTTTATTGTTAAAATAAGGATTGGATTGCAAATGATTTGGTGGATTTTTCAGTGGAGTTATTTTAACAATTATAACATACCAGTGCATTATACAGGAGGTAGCGTAACACTTGAATGTTTCAGTGAGGCTCTGACGTGTTTGTTTTTGTCTATTTATATTCTTCAGGTTGTGTTTTTTTTTCCAACTATTTGCATGTTTCATGCAAATAAATAAGCTATATATTTAAACTATATTTGTTATTTTATTTATCATTACATTAGAGTCAATGCTGTTGGGTATCACACCAGAAATGTTGAGGAATGCCATAGAAAATGGACAGATATGAAGGTATAATTATATATATGTTATTTTATATTATGACCCAGTCAAGCCCAATATTAGACATTCTGGTTGATTATATGGATTCTGATATGCAGCAACTGTCATTCATTTTTTATTCAGGTAAACAACACCTAAATCTAATAGCCAGCGTCATCCAAATAGTTTACTCGTATTATAGAATAACATATCTTTCAATTAATTGCCGAGTATTGTCAAGAAAAAAGACAAAAAGAGGACACTGGATGTGCAGTCCACTGGGGGAGGGCCCGCACCTCCACTGCCAGTGTGTAAAGCCTACGAACAAACGGTGATATATTCTTTCATCATTCCATTGTTGACGTATATGTTGCTCGTATTGACTATATATGTCTATATAACGATTTTGATGGTCACTTTAAGTTGTCTGTTTATTGGTTATTAAATTATTGTTATTTAATAATTGAATTGCTCTGTACGGCGCTTCATCAATGTATTAAGGTCATTTTTTATTGTCAGGAAGGGAACTTGGGGGTATATAGTAATCGAATCGTCCGTTCGTCACGCTTCTTGAAGGGATTGAAATGAAACTTCTTATAATGATAGAGGAAAATCAGATGAAGTGCAGAGCACAATGACCATTACTCTTTCTTCAATATTTAATGAGTTATTGCCCTTTATTTTACTTCCTTTATTCTTCTCGTATGTAACGTCTTTTTTTTTATTTGCTGCTGCTTTCACATTGACCCAATCACGTGTTAATATATAAAAAGAAGGATCGTGGTTCCATTTTATTTGTGATTTTTTTTTTCTTTCAATCATTTGTGTATGTTTAGGTGCAGTAAGCTACAAAACAGCAACCACAAGAGTGTCAACAGAAAGCACGGATGTGTGTAAAACACTATTAAATTGCAAAGGTCAGTTCCTATTAAGTTTAATCTCAACCTTAAATATGCACATTTTATAAACGGTAATTTTCCATATAGAAACAGTTCAGCATTAAGCCATACAATGAAAATAAAGGCATATGAACCACATTTCCATGTGTTTGTTTAGCAACTAATTTTGAAACATTCCAATTGTGAACGTAAGATAAAATATTAGAAAACTGACTCCAGGTGCTAAAAATTGTTGTATGTCTATATTTTACTCAAACACATATAATGAGTGATATACTGAATTTAAACATACATTCCAAGGCATGCAAATCACATAAAGATCATAATGCTATTTAAATACGTAATAAGACCAACAGTGGATCCATAACAACTGAACATTACATAAAAATTTTATTTCAGCACCCACAGAAATTGATTGTAGCCCAGTTGCTTCAAGTGAAATCCAAAAATTTACATCAATGGGTAATTATCATCCACATATTTTTATTGTTGGAAGCATAATGCATTTATTGATAAGAATTAACATTAAAGTGTGTTTTTGATTAAGAGATAACTCTTTTAATTAACTAACATCAAAATTTAATGTTTACACTAGACAAGCTGTAAGTTTGTTATTTACACAATAATGTTAAATGTATCTATAAGTGCATTTTGAATATACTGCTATATTCGATACACACAAAATTATAAAACATAACACAATTTTAGAACAACATAACAATTAACAGTATAATTAACTCATGTTTCAGCCAGTACGATTGAACAGAAGCCAAGTGAAACACATAAGAAGTCATCAAAAAGTATGTTTTGAAAATAAAAGTACAACAGTTGAGAATTGATATATATAAAAAAAGGAACTTTGAAATAATCTATATGAATTAATTGAGTTGAACAAGTATTAATTCTAAACCCACGTATGCATTGTAAATTTCTATTACGAGTTTTCTTGTTTAAACATGTATTATAAATGTCATTGCAGGATCCTTTGATGAAACTTTCTTGGAAAATCAGAAGAGATTGATGGACAGTCTGGAGAGTATCCAAGCATCGTTGGCTGCCATAGTGGATTTAAAAAAACAGAAATTATCATTAATGGCTGCCAACAAGGTCAGTGACATTATGTCAGATATATTTGAGCCTTGAAATCAAGCAAGTGTTATATTACTACTGACCTTGTTGGCAGACGTAGTTGGCTTTTTTTTGTAAATAAAGGCAGTTTAGTCACTTTAAACATTTACAAAAAAAAGAATACTTGTGAACAATTCCTTTTAATTACACAGTTGATATCACTATCGTAACAGTATCAATGTGTATAGGCTTGTACCAACATTTATTAATGAATAACAATGCTCTTAAAATAATTTGAGAAAATCTAGGACTGACAAACTTTAAGTTATAATTAATTGGCACAAGTTCTAATCAACGCAAGTGACGTTTATTCGACTAAAAACTGTTTCTTATTGACATCACTTATTAGGTCATTTAAATATCACAATAGCTGTTTGTGATACAGTTAAAACCCTTCAAGGTTAAAATTAATATGTTAAATATCAAGAGCGTAAACTGGTCATAGAAGTGAATTTTAAATAATAAATCAGGTGCAATAACTATGTATTTCGTGCTTATTTGATAAGTCATGAAACTGTGGTAATATATTACAACCTTAAACATTTGAATCAACTTTTAAGATTTTTTAAGAGATCCTAAACATGGGTAATTTAAGATAACTGACCGACATTAGTAAACCAATATACCCCACCATCTTCTATGGGGGCATAATGTAATTTGACTAGAGCGACAATCATCATTCAACACAGTCGTCCAACAATGACACTTCTTCTGTCGGTGCCGTCATTGCCATCGGCAGGTCTATTTGACTCGTCATCTTCATCATCATCAGCATCAATAATTAAGGTTGGATCCTGAATGTTTTGATCTAAACAAAAGTTGTGCAAATGCATGCATGCACATACAATTTGTGCACACTTAACAGGTGTGAACGGCAGACAGCCTCCTGTCTTGTGTAGGCACCTGAAATATGAAATAACATTTTTGCTCAAAAATAAAAATGATGATTTATTAATTCTCAAACGTTAAATGTACCTTGTTTTATTTTTTGTTTAATTACAATTGACATGTGTTAATTTTATTTTTAATTGGGTGTTATGAAATAAGTAAGTAACATATATTGCCAACAATGAATACATTTGTTACTGTGATACATATTGTGAAACATTGTGAAACTCTATGAAAAAGAAAAATGACATATACATTGTATTTTGTAATTGTATTGTATATTAATCCTGTATATTTCCATACAGTAACATAACTGATTATTTCAATGTGATCTCTGTTGATCAAATGGGATTCATTGCATAAGTGATTGTTTGTTTCAATGATGTATTGAAAAAATTTTTTTTTACATATTATTCGTAACATCAATACAAGATTGAATTCATTTAACCTGAATCTGCTTTTCAATACTCCAAAGGCTCTCTCCACAACTACTCTCCCTCGTTTGTGAGAAGTGTTGAATCTCATCTGTGGTGGATTTTGCGGTGTGGCAAACGGAGTGAGGCAGTAACGCCGCAGAGTGTATCCACTGTCTGCCAACAAATGGCCCACATCATTCCTCTCTAGATAGTCCTGAATGGAGCAACATTCTGTTGTTGAATATGCAAGAATTGTATCAATGTAACATGTTGTGTAAGGATGTATACATGTATATGATACATAGTCTAATGACATAGCAGGATATGATTAGTTATGACGTATTCAGATAGTGTAATATTACATATATGAATACAGACCATCTGTTGAGAAGTTCAGGTTGTATGCAAGTATATTAACTGCCTTATTAACAAAAATAGAAACTGGCATATTTAAATGTTAAATAGAATTTTAATGTTTTGTATAACATTTAGGCAACAAACCAACAATACCTTTAGACCACAACCTTCAAACACGAATGAATCGTGACTTGACCCGGGGTATGTAGATACTACATTCAGGAATCTGAAATGCCAATTATATTTTTAAACATGACTTGTGACACAGTTGCAAATAATTATTTCATTAGCTTTTTCACATTAAATTTCTATAAAAATCTGAAAGTGGCTGTTACAAAATAATGCAGTCGCGAATGATGTAATTTATAATTGTTACAACTTGAACAAGTCAGATGAATTGAACGAAGGTAATATTGGGATAAATATTTGTGTTCTCATCAAATATTATATCAATGTATTAACCATTTTATCCTCAGATAATGGTTGTATTTTACATTAACTACATACACAGGGCTTTCATTAACTTTTGAATTCAGGAAGTTTGAACTTCCTAGCCTCTGATTTTGGCAGTTTTTCTCATAATTTTTGGAAGGTTTGGCAGTATTGCGCGACATATGTACGAAATGTAATTAAGTATAAAACTCAAGGTTTGTTTAAGGTCATTTCTTTTTCATCAGGTGTTTATAATATGCCAATTTAATTACTTAAAGAGGTATACATTGAGATGAACAACACTTCAATTTTTCATCTAACTTGGTCATCTTTACATGACGAAACTTCCATGGCTGCAATTTTGTAAGTCCCGTTACAAAAACTGGGAGTAAATTACTCCTAAACTTCCCTTAATGCAAGCCCTGAATACCGAACTGTTATTATACAAAAATTACCTTAATTCTGAATCAACAACTCCTTGCACATTCAATGCGTGATACCCCTTCCGACAAACAAACACTTCTTCGTGCTCTTTTGGAGCTATTATTGATATCAACGTACCATCCACTGCACCCAGAACATTTGGTAGGCCACACAGCCTAAAGAAGCCCACCTTCACACGTGTCTGCTCTTCTAGATCAACTGGAAAACTGCAGAACAAATACCAGAATGTTAAGTTCAGTAAAAAGTGTTCTGTCCACAGAGTGGCAAATAACACAATATTTTTTCCTCATAAATCTTAAAAATAATATAAGTATTAATTTCAATTATCATACAACTAAGCGAAATAATTAACATTTATGACATAAAAATTAACGTTGTTGAAAAATGTTGAAAAATACAAATAAATAGTTTATGAAACATTTGTTAACGTTTAAATAATTTGTTTTAATATATATTAACGCATAAAACATAAATGATTTGGGAAAATGTTTATTACAATGTACTAGTTTGAGCAACAGTTTGTTATTTTATATCCCTGTGCTTTATGGTCTGAGTACTGGAGAAAACAAATCTTTGGATTCATTTTTCCATATCATGTTTGTTTGGTGAGGCAAAAAAAAAAATGCTTGTTTCCGGTTACATGACACCCCAACAATAGGGTAGATTGCGGGGATTATATTATTACTATTATTTATGTGACAAACTAAATAACATGTTCTAAGGTCATTGAATTTTAAAGGTTTGGTCACAAAAATTGAAACATTTTCTTTTTCTTTACACCTTAGTCTAGCTGCTAATATACAAGTTTGATGAAACATGATAAGAATTGCAGTTTGAAATGGCCTATTAATTTATAATAAAGTGTCTAGCTGATACAGTTAATTTAGTAACCCAATGGACAACGATCAAAATGAAAGAAGAGTGAGCTTTTATATAACCCAATATATATATAAAGTGTCGTCCCGAAATAGTCTGTGCAGTCCGCACATGCTAATCTTGGTTGTCACTTTCTGCCTACAGTGGATTTATATTATGATAAGACTGCCTTGAAACAGAACATACAATAAAAGAGAAAAGTTCTGTCCCAGATCAGCGTATGCGGACTGCATATGGTACGACACTAAGCACATGCATTAAGCCTGGTTTTCCCATGACACGTCTCATATATATATTAAACAAGTGTGTTCAATGCCACCACTAGATCAGTGTGGTTGAATTATTTCAGTTTTGCAGACAAATTAATAAAAAGAAATACAAATACCATATGTTGATCATTCGTCTATTGACGGCTCTGACAAACGCATGTAATATGCGCGATACAGATGAATGGCTGATGCCGTGTATGTCTGCTAGCTCAGAATAGAAATTCCCTTTGGCCAAGAACCGTAAGCTAATGAGTACCTGCAAGAGAGTATGAAAATGTAAAAAAATATATATATACAAATGCAATATGACAACAATCATCACTATCATTAAAGCATGATGAAACAACAAATCTAGTTTCGAGTAATAAAATTTCCCCATTTTACTATTATTCAGCCATTAACAATCAAACATAACAATAACCCAAAATCCCAAGGTTAGTTATAATAACCTGATTTGTTGGTCATGTGAAAGGATCATAGCATTGTGCAAAAACACAAATACAACTTACAGTCATGACGAAATTTAGAGCGTACATCTATAAACATTATACCAATGTAGAATTCTTTCCATCACATATCCGAACACAAAATTATCCGAAATCCATCCAGTGCAGAATGAGGCCAACAGACGCCTTAATCATTTCGTAAAAAAACGATTAGAGCAACGGAGGGCACAATATCATCAAGTGCTGTAGAACAATAGCAGATTTTTTATAATGTAAGTAATTCACAAAAAGATTTTTAAATAAAATATCAACACTGTAAATCCAAAAATTAAATAAGTCCGAAGAAAACTAAAGGGCAGTAACTGGAGTACACTATTGATCGGAAAGTAAAATATAAAGAGAAAAGTAACCGCGATCTACTGACATTTAGAAGAACATGGAGTACCATGGACTCTGTAATCGAAATGTGTGGAGTTTCTTTTACTTTTGTTTCCACAGAGATTGCTCGTCCTCGAACTGTCTGTGGCTCTATATCACGCCTCACAAGTTCTACTATTTCACGGACACTCACTTTGCTAAAACGATATCGGGACATAAAGACATAATCCGGAATATCGTCTAACAAAAGACGGTGCGAAAACCGTCTTACCCTCCGTCTTCGTACAACATATCCGCCATCCATTTTGTTTAGAACGTCATTACGAGTGCTTGTTACGTCTCGCATACTTACGAGAGGATTCTACGATATCGTAAATTACGATGATTTATTGAAACGCAAAATGATGAGTTGCGATAGTCGCAACTGGTTTACGAGTCGTAACTTACTTACGAGGGCTTATTGAAACGGTCCCCAGACTCACCAACCCTTCACGATGACGTGTACAATTTGTCAAAAATGTGTGATGTCATCGAATCTATTCTGGGTCAGTAGACGTGTAGAAATCGTGAAGTGTACATAGGAGAATTGAAGATGCAAATATTGATAACTTTATACTTGAATTAATGTTTAAAGTATAGCTAGATATATATGCGTTGATCCATATTCATTGATGAATGTCCGCCATGTTTGTTGTGGTTAAAATACTCTAACCAAGGTAAGCTAGGTGGGTAAAAATATACCGCAGTAAGTGCGTGGTTAATTTTTTGGAAATTGTTTATACAAACCGTTTTACCTATGGTAGGGTTCATGTTACTGCGGTATCATTGTTTACCGGGTTAAGAAATGTTTATACAATTGGCTGCAGTTGAGGAAGTAGTAGTTGAAGTTTTTTTATATTATGAATATTAGTGTTATTATTATTATTAGTAGTAGTTGTAGTAGTAGTAGTAGTAGTAGTTGTAGTAGTAGTAGTAGTAGTAGTAGTAGTAGTAATTGTTGCTGTAGTAGTAGTAGTAGTAGTAGTAGTAGTAGCAGAAGTAGTGGTAGTAGTAGTAGAAGTAGTAGTAGTAAATTACTATAGGTTGCACTATAATTAGTATTAAATTACTATCGGTTGCACTATAAAGGAATTTAAATGAACTGACATATTTATTATTTCAAATATATTACAGTAATAATAATACCTTCATTACCCGTAGCAGGCACGCTCGGAGCACCTGTAAACAAAACCGATTTTATTATTACCAATTAAATGATAAAGTTAATTAAACTAAGCAATATCCCCGTGTAGTACCTCACTCAGTTTAACTAAACAGGAACAGTTTATGACATAAAATATTGGTTCATTCCAATGAACGTTAATTCGCGTATTTCAATATATGGGCACATATAAACAGACAATGACATTCTTTATAATGTTTATTATATTTTAATAGTCTGAAGTAACTATACATATATAAATTACTAGAGTCAACTAAATAAATGTTCGTTGCAAAATAGTTACACGATCCTAAAATACCCGTGTAGTACAATGAGACATTCCAATGCTTATATCGAAAATCTTCATATTCTACCCAGTTCCGATAGTATTTTTCGTCGGATTGGTGTTCATTTAATGAGTCGACTTCACGGATGTTTTTACATTCCAAAATGAAATAAGCCTATAATCGGATTTTAAAATGTGCATCATACGTGATTAAAGTGTGAATGTGAATAACAGTTGCTTGAAAACTTAGATGTAGAATGTTAAAAAAAACTAACAACGAATCACAAATCATTCCGGACATAGTTTAATAATGTGTAATGTGTGTGTGACAATCCGGGTGTGAATACGTGAATATCGATAACAAAGTGAGGTTACACTCTGAAAATCTTATTTAAAATGGTTATATGAAAAGAAATGCATACCTTTCCACAACATGATTTGCATATTGCTGTTCCCGTTGTTGGCTACAGGAACTTCAGTTGGAGCTGCAATAATATGTAAACGTATATAAAACAAATTGACCAAATTGACATTCATAGTTACTGTGGAGATAGTGTACAACTCAATTAAATATTTATGTATTGTCGGAAACATAATAACATAAGCTATGTATAGCTTTTGAATGACATGATAAAACAAAATTTGATTATTTGAGCATTTCAGTTCATTTAAGTGATAAAAGTGGCTATACTGTGGCGATTTGGGATATCCATCGACAAGGGCATTGTGGCAGACATTATTTTATATTATGAACAGAGTACTGGGATTAAAATGACTAGACGTATGAAAATTTTACAGTTAACAGTACAAAATATCGCTGATATCATCAACAGCAACTAAAACAGTTAAAAACAACCGGTATACCAGCGATCAGGCTCTCAGAGCTTGCAGCCCCAGGGATGCCGCTAAACGATGCCAGTCCCGACATCAGATCTACAATTTTAATAGAAAACTCGGTACGTCTTCACTATAGTGTCAGGACGCAAATATCTAGTATATACTGTACAAAATGGTTAATTTAGACAAATAATAATAAAATGTCATTATTTGCACAAAATATTCATAATTGATGCATCCATTGATTGATATCTGTTTATGTACACACACTATTCAATTTATTATTTATATAAATAAATTAATATAAACGAAATATAATCGTTGATCCATATAATTTATAAATATTGTACCATATTTCGCCACTTCTCTTTCACTTGATCTACCGACCGCGGCCCATTTCCAATCGCGTTAATTTGGTGCGTTATTTTCCTCCACATGTTCTCTTGCTTGTTTATACCCCAGCTGGCATGCTTAGCGGTGAGGCGATTTAGGTGTATTTGCATGCTACTTTCCAGCACTTCGATCTCACTGTACGAGAACTGTTTCGCCCTCTTAGATACACTAACGTTACTGTCATTGACGGCCATATTGTTTGTTTACAAACTCGTCGTCTGACATAACGCGCCAAATGTACGTCATATTGAAATGCATTATGGGAATGTTTTGGTTAGTTTAACCAGCGGTTAAATTACACTCTGCGTGGTTTGGTTACTTTGCGGTAAAGCGGTTTTATACAATCGACTTACCATGACGGTTACCTAACCAGAATTACCCCAAATATACCAGGGTTTAATATTTAACCGCGGTAAAAATATACGACTGTTTATACAATTGGGTGCTGATCGATAGACTACATCGGTTCTACTGACGCAGTAAGTAATGTCGAAGAGAGTTAGCTTTGTATTTTGTAATTAATACAAGTGGGTTTGTAGTTCGAAACTCAATCAGGTTATAAAATGGTATTTGATTTTGCTGCATTTTCTTAAAAATCTGTTTTATCTGTTTTATTGAACCAAGCAATAATACATATGAAAATACCAAACCATATATCACAGGTGATAATGTCGATGTTACTCCTGCTCATGCCAGTGCATTTTCAAGGAAGGAAGAAATATTCTGGTTTCTAAACCATTCGGATGTGTTGTACATAGTTTATTTTGCTTTGGACCCTTGTGTCTCTCTCGTGTCTGTCAATTTTGCTTTGAAAGCCAAAACTGAAATACGATATGTAGATCTACATGTAGTCATTTCATAATAACACAACAATTCCATGATCGTGCACCGTATTGTGAATTTCGTTAAAAAATCATGTTAAAAGTCTACCCCGAGATTCGAACCCTACGATTGGTTGATAGGTAGACCACTACACCATCGCTTCTTACTTAAAGCTAGCGGTAACTAATACTATATTAAGTCGTATGTAAAACTGATTCTAAAATAAGTTAAACGAACATATACGAATATATACGAACAGACTTCGAAACATAATTTTTACTTTGTATTTAGCTCAAGAATATTCTTGGATAAAGGTTTATAGTATCGGATCAATGTTTTCGCACTATACGTACATAATCCATCAATTGACTTCCATTCCTTCGACAAACAACCTTGGAAAAGCATCGATCTATGATTTTGCAGCTGGGCTTATTTTTAGTGTAGCCATTGTTAAATAAAAATAAACGCTTTAAAACGCATTCTATACACAGAGGATGATGTCACACGCCAAACCTCTGTACTTAACCGCATTATTTCGCCCCAAACGGCGAAATGTGCTTACGTGACGTAATCCCGCGTATGAAATGACTTTATTGATTCCATTATTATTATATTCCATATATTATAATTATATAGTCTAATATTAAGTTAATACTGATAGTCGAATACATTTATGTTGAATAAAATACCAGTAGTTCGTGTTTAACGCTGTTTAGCATTTATAAAAAGCTACTTTCACTTTCGTTTTGTGTGAAAATTCAAGGTTAGATGCCAGTAAATCCAATTCCCATAGGATCCCATTATAAAACGGCGAATTTTCAGATTTCAGTTTGTGCAAGCTTGATGTTAGTTTAAAGATGAATCTTTCCAATTCCTAAAATTGCAATGAAATATATGGCATGTTACTTCTAAGAAAATGCGTCTCACCTGAATGCAGACACAGGTAGAAACGATTTAGGCAGTCATATTTCGACAAAAGCCCCATGCCAGAGTAAACACACCCCAAAAGGTCATCTTTCAAGTTAGCGTCCAAAGGAATGCACCAAAATGTTCTAAACACACAGAACTTATTAGAAATAACCACAAAAGGCACGTCTGACATTGCTAAATGCTTTTCATAGCAGAATAAAAAATGAACTCTAGTAAAAGGCAATATTTCGAATGTAACACGGAGGGAAACACATTGATTTAGTTGTATCTAACCTCATTGCGATGTTATAGCAACCATAGCGAGCTACGCTGGAAAGTAGCACATATCCATAATGCTTATAGCGTTAGTACAGGTCACAATACACCAATCTAATAAGTGATGTAGGGCTGTACTCTAAATAAATCAACAAGTTTCACTCGAAGACATGTTTTTAGGTTTAGACACTTGCTTTGACGTTCTTTTTTGGAGATGTTGGTTGGGTAAGCATTGGTATGCAAAAATAAATCACTGATATGTTTTAAGATTGGAGACTGCAGTATGACACTTGCACTGAGGCGGGTAACATTCAACTAGAAAGTAGCCGCTAAAAAGATGGTGATAAAACATTCAACTTTGTTTAGTGTCGAGTTCTTTCTTACATAATACATGACATACCCTTTTTATTGCTTAAATCAATTCAGCTTAGAGTGTGCTTAAAGAAAAGGTATGATTATAAGGGTCCCTATGTGCAAAATGCTGCATTTATTTTTGGTTAAATTTTTCGCTTTTACATTAAATTACATAAGGATTGGAATTAGTATATTGTAACCTGTATACACGGGTCTGTAAGACCGATGTAGACACAACGCTTTACAACGTATAACTGGCAAGCGGGTGGGTTTACATTGCCACCGGCTAGAACAGACGCGACTAGCATGTATTATAGACCTTAATACCTCCGAAATATTCGTGAGTACTGTTGTTATTTTTTTAAATTTGAATCTGTATGTTTTTGACTTTACTGTAAAATTTGAAACAATTTCAGACTTTTAATGCACATATCAATCGTTTCCTCTAGGGGGTGGCGGGGAAGCGGCGGGCTGACTTGTTTTATTTGTTGGGGTCTAATTCCCCGCTGTATGAGATCCAATAATTTTTGTCTAAATACCCACAGAGGGAGATGCTTGATGTATCGAATGGCCCGGAGTGTGGAGGAGGATCTAAAATCCGACCAAAGTATATTTCCCAGGACCCGGAATCAATCGGCATGTCAAATTCCCGACTATCGGGAATTGCTTTAAGTCTGAAGTTCCATATATGCCCGTCGCTCCATCCCGGGGAAAATATTGGTAGGTCAATAAGTTTAACATGTTTATTAAATAACTGATAAGTGAAAATATTTTGGGATGGTTCTTTGTTATGGAGATATTATGTCGGTAGTAAATTGGTAATTGTGCGATTTCAAATCCATACTATCATAATCAAAAAGGGCTAGCACGTGGGCATCGTGTAGTGTTATTTTGAAATGCACCATAGAACACGGCGTATTGTAGTTTTGGTTTATTTCGATTTTTTATGCCCCCAAAGGAGGGCATATTAAAATCGAACCGTCCGTCCGTTTGTCCGCACTAACGGGAGAGTCGTTAAGTGGTTTATGTTTACAGACAATTTAGCTGAAAATAGTTTATTAGGGTTGAATTAATAGTCTTTTATGTGGCTTAAAAATGCTTTTAGGTGGCTATTTTAAGACACTTAACTATCTGTTTTTCGTAAGGGAGCCACTAAGTATCATCTCGTAAGGACTTCCGTCCGTGCGTCCGTCTGTCCGCCCGCTAGTCCGTCCGGCTTGAAAAATGTCTTTACTATTACTGTCTTCAGTACGAATCACAACCCCCATAACTATGTTTTGTATTTTGATAGATTTATGCACTTTTTTAACTTAGTCCTTTTGTTTAGTTTTTCATAAAGACAAATATCTTGAAAACTATCAAAGGTATTTACTTGAAACTTAAAATACTTCTTTAATATCAACGTCTCCCCCAGGGAAAGCAAGCCCCGTAACTCTATTTAGTTTTTGACAGATTAATGCCTCTGTTTCAACTTATAAATTTTGGTTTAAGTTTTCCACAGCAGCCATTTTGATTGAAATAATTAAGATTATAGTTTTCATTCATGTTTAGTTACCTAGATTCATTTTGGTGTCAAAGGTCGCGCTTACTAAATGGGCATTCGGGGGGCATATGTAACCTGAAAGTGACACCACTTGTTTTATTGTACTTTTAAATATTTTTAATACTTCCTTTTACTAGTTGCGATGTAGTCCTGCACATGCGCTTCTAAATTTACTTTACTTATCTAACCCCATTATTTACACACAAGGTTGCGCAAACCATTAACAAACCTTTTGTATGTGCTTGCTTGCTCCTTGCATTTGTTAACAATTTAGATAATTTGCACTGGAACAAATTCAAAAGGCTATCTTGAGATCGATGTGCGCAACTCGGTCTTGACAGTAAGGTATGAATTGTTCGCCAAATTAGTTTCCGATATGACAGACCGCAAATCGACAATTATAAAGCATTTTATCAAGAACAATTAAGGTAATTGATATAGACGATATTTGTTGAGTTCGGTGTAAGATCGTATGTTATTTCACGAGTGTTCATAGAAAAGGATATTTTTACGAGGGGCGCAGACACGAGTGCAAATATCTATTTTCTATGATCGCGAGTGAAATAAAATATGATCTTAAACCGAAATCAACAAATTATATTTTTATTTAATGCTTTTGGACAATAAATAAGTAAAATTGCGCGATATAAGCTTAAACGTCACAAGTTCGTGTATTCTGACGTCATAAAAATGACGTCAAAAATGATTCCAAAACTGTCACTCGTTAGTATGGTGGGAAATAAGGCCATATTTAGTGAGTCGTTGTCGCAAAATTATAATTTTGTTGAATTTTATATTGTATTTTATGTAAACACATGCATGTACATACTGTACACGTATATAAATGTGCCAAGGGTTGTACACCAATATTTGTAGATCGATGCTATTTATGGAAAAATAATCCGTTTTATGTTATATTTTCACTGCAGTGAAAATATAAAATCGTATATTTTCACTGCTTTTTGCGTTATTACGAGTTTTGTTTTACGTTGTAATGTATTTATTTCACGTTTAAACGTGTTTTTTGCTTTCGCGTAATAACGTGTTTGTTTTGTGTTATAACGTATTTGTTTTACATTATTACGTGTTTATTCGCGTTATAATATGTTTTGATTTACGTTATAACGTGTGTTTGTTTTGCGTTATTCGTGTAACTGTGCGTTATTACGTGTTTTGATTTACATTATTACTTGTTGGGTTTGCGTTATAACGCGTTTCTTTGCGTTATTACGCATTACAAATTATTTTTAACGTTCGTGTGACACTAATAGGCTTTCGTACTTTAAGGTATTGCAGTTAAAATTATTATATGTCTGGTGGATTCTGTTAGGGTTTAAATACAATGTTGACAAATTTACTGACATTTATTAACTTTGACGTGTCCTTCTCATTCATTATGTTTTGGAATTGTAGAGCAACTAGTGATGGTGCCTTAGTTTTTGCAGATAATATATTTTTAGACATTTGTCAAAAACAGGAAACTTTAAAGTTAGTCAATCAATTTCAAGTTATTTTATTGGGGTCTGTTTCTGATTAGAAAATGAGAAAAAAAAACAGTGCACGTCTACTTTTTTCTTCCAAGGATATAACAGTTAATGTATTAAAAACTTTATAATGAGAATATTGCCTGGCGTGGTATGGCGTGGCTTGGAATGACGTTACTTTTTTTTCTTTGGTTTGGACACTGAGCAAATATTTGCGATTTGCAGTAGAATGTTATTCAAGTAAACACATCTTTGGCAATAATGTTCCATGATTTACGTGTTTATGGCTATTTTATATTTATTCTGTGTCATTCAGTAAAATGTATTGTAGAAACAACATAATTATGTTTATAGCACACGCTGTAAAACAGGCGAAAAGTAATAATTTACAGAGGTGCATATATTTGATTGCTTTATGGTCCACGAACACGATTGATAAGAGATTAGTACCAATTAAAGGACTTTCAACGCAAGTGTAATTTCTTTAAAAAATGTATATTTGTTCATTTTCATACACCGTTTCACTTTTATATAACTAATCGCAATCTCGCTGTGATTGAACTTTTATTGCTTTTATCTTTTGAATCACGACACAATAACACTTATATTAAACGACCGCCATTGTTAAAAAATCCTATTGTGAATAAACAGCTTTAAACCTGCGGAATTCATCAGTTAATTGTATCCACAGTCTATTTTTAGAATAGTTTTTCGGCGTAGCTGTCTAAGATCACTTTTGACCTAGATTTCTTGCGATAATTATGCAGCGGGAAAATTGAATGCCAATATAATTGGGCAAATTTTCTAATTTTAGGGAATGCAAACTTCAAACATGGTTTAACGTATACCAATAACTGTTGCATACTTTTGGGGATTAAAAAATTACATAATTGTTTACATAAGCGGTTAAATTAAAGTTATAAACATATCTCCGACATACACTCTAGAAATGAACATAATTATGAACAAGTTTACTCATTGTATGTCATGATCAGAATGTTATATTCATTTACATAATGAAATAACTACATTGTTTAGCCCTCATAATCGGCGCTCTATAAATAGCAATTACAATGCTACAATTCATGGGTACGACAGTCTGTCACAGCGTACAATGTTGCCTGTTGAGCTCGCAAGCACAAAATATAAAGTGGTAAATTTCTGGTATTTTTCTGACAAATAAGCAAAAAAAATACTAGCAAATTTGATTGACCTTATATCTCCTATTAATTTAACAATGTGTAAAAATATTATTGTACGCTGTAACCGACTGTCGTCCCCGTGAATTAATTCTAGCGAGTACAACTCCAGAGGAGAATCATTCTAAAAATAGCGCGCGGTAAAGCTGTGTTAATACACACGCATCAATTAGCGTCTGGAGAATCCTAAACCCGAGAATTGCAATAAATGGGGAAATCATAAACTTACTGCTAATTAATTCCCGCTATTATTTTATGTCAATGTTAATTTTTAAAATTTGCCTGACAAATTCATATATCAATTATGTTTACGTAAATTACTAGTATTTAGCTTATACATGTATCACTGGTGAAAACATGGGGCGGTATATTATCGGTTTATTCACTGTACAGATATTAATAATTATTGAGTTTATCTCTAATTAATTTTGAGGGCCAATACGTTTTCTTATAGTGTCCGAAAAATTTAGTGTCCGAGAAGTCTCCTTAGTAGGACCGAAAAATCTGGATTCCAAGAAGTCTCCTTAGTAGGGAAAGAAAAATATGGGGTCCGTGAAGTCACAGCTTGGTCCTCTTATATTATATTTAGGGCAAATAAATGACATCTCAATATTAATTTCTACGCCGATTGTCTTTTTTAAAGACATTTCTTGTTTTTCCAATACTGACTTTAATCACTGGATTGTATTTACTATCTATTTTTAAACAACGGGTTTTTCCAATAGTGACCCAAATTATTCCGATGTAAATAAGTAGATTTTGAGTGCTTCTGTCCTAAGTAGCTGCTAATATTGATAATTAAAATGCTCCAGATATGTTATATATTTTGAATTTAAATAAATTGGAGCATTCAAATGTCAGTTGATCATATTCAAAACTACATTTTCATGCAATACAAACTCATTGTTTGTAATGTAAGCAATGACACAATCAGATTTTTGTTATGGTTCTTTCTCTTCATGTACACAATTACTTTTAAAAAGTATATATTCATATTATGAAGGTAAACAATGACACACTGAAGTTTTTGTTGTTCATTCTCATCCAAGCATATGATGATAATATAATTACTATGTTTAGAACTGCCTTAAATTACTGAAAATACAGTTTTTGCCATATAAATTAAGAAACTGAGTTTATTATGAAAAAAACAGCAAGCTTTGTTCACTTGTTTGATGTTTTGTTCAATTACTGTTCAGGACATTAGTGTAAAGAACAATTTATTTTTTTGTGTACATAATTTTAGCATTCAAGTAAGAATCAGATGTCACATTTTGAGAATATGGATAATTGGGTTGTGTTGTTTTATGATATACCAAATGAAAAATTTAAGATTTTATAACAATGGTTGACTTAAAGATTATTTCTTACAACTGTCGCGGCCTTAATGATTGTAAAAAACGCAATGATGTATTTGATTATTTAAAAAAACAAAAAGCGCATGTATATTGTTTACAGGATTGTCATTTTACCCCATCTATGGAAAAACAAATATATACACAGTGGGATGGGGAATGTTATTTTAGTCATGGTACTTCCAACTCTAGAGGTGTATGTATTTCGTTTAAAAAAATATAACAGTTAAAGTGCATACAACTGAAACGGATACGTTTGGTAATTATTTACTCTTAGATTTAACAGTTGATTCAAAACGATTTACTCTATGTACCCTGTATGGGCCTAATAATGACAAACCAATTTTTACACTGAGCTTTTTTGGAAAATAGACTCTTTTGGAAATGACCATTATATTATTTGTGGGGATTGCAATCTTGTACTAGACTCAGAATTAGACTATGTTAATTATAGAAGCCTGGATAACAACAAGAAATCAAGGGAACTGTTATCGTCTGTTATAAATGATAGAAACTTGATAGACACTTTTAGACTAATGAATGGTGATGCTAACCAATATACATGGAGAAAACCAAACACTCTTCAGCAAGGCAGGCTAGATTTCTTCCTTGTCACTAGCAATCTTGTACAACATATAAGACAGTCTGATATAAAAGCAGGCTACAAATCCGAACATTCAGTTATAACTTTAGATTTAAATCTCTGTGAAGTAAACCAAAGAACGGGACTTTGGAAGTTCAACAATTCTTTATTACATTATGAAGAATATTTAAAGTGCATAAAAATAAAAATAGATTAAATTAAAGAACAATATTGCTTACCTGTATACAACACTGAATCATTAACTACCATTGATAATAACATGCTCCAGTTTACTATTAATGACCAGCTATTTTTCGAAACCCTATTAATGGAGATCAGAGGCAAAACAATTTCCTATTCATCTTATAAACCCAAAAAGAGGAAAGAAAGAGAAGATGTTCTTGTCAAACAAATTGAACTTCTAGAAAAGCATATTAATGAAACAAATATTGAAGAATTAGATTTACTACAACAGGAACTTTCAAATATACGTAATATAAAAATGAAAGGATCATTTATATGATCAAGAGCCAAATGGATCGATGATGGTGAAAAACCCAGAAAATACGTTTGCAATTTGGAAAAACAATATTCATCGAGTAAAACAATACCTTATATAGTAAATGATAACGGCCAGAAAATATATGATCAAAAGGATATTTTAACAGAAGCTGCTAACTATTATAAGACATTATATACTAAGGCTGCAACAAATCAAAATAATTATAATAATGATATTTTTGATGACCTTGAAAGAACAGAAACAGTAAAACTAAGCTATGACCAATCTCAAACATTAGAGGGCTTGTTGACAATGGAACAAATCTCAGCTACTTTGATAAAGATGAAATATGATAAAAGCCCGGGTTCAGATGGCTTTACAACAGAATATTTCAAAGTTTTCTGGAAAGATTTGAATTCCTTTATTTTAAGAAGTCTTAATCATGCTTTTACTTCAGGGCATTGTCAGTCACTCAAAAGCAAAGAATCATCACCTGCATACCAAAAGATAATAAACCAAGACATTATTTTAAGATTCTTCGACCTTTAACACTTTTAAATGTTGTATACAAAATAGCCTCAGGTACAATTGCTAATAGACTAAAACGAGTTCTTGACAAACTTATTTCCAAAGATCAAACTGGTTTTATAAAGGGGAGATATATAGGAGAAAACACAAGACTTTTATATGATATCTTAAAATATACAGAAGATAACAAAATACCAGGGTTTTTAATGGCATTAGACTTCGAAAAGGCATTCGATACATTGGCATTTAATTTTATTGAAAAAACGTTAGTATACTTTAACTTTGGTACAATGTTCAGTAAATGGATCTCTCTTTTCCTATACAACACCATGACAACCATTTTGATCAATGGGTTTCTATCACATTTCATTAAAATTGAAAGGGGTTGTCGTCAGGGTGACCCAATCAGTTCGTATATCTTTATATTATGTGCTGAAATTTTAGCAATTAACATAAGGAATTCTAAACAAATTACAGGAATTAAAATTGAAAACATAGAATACAAAATTTCCCAATTTGAAGATGACACATCTTTATTATTGGATGGCTCAGATAGTTCACTAAATGCTGCACTTGATTTATTACAAGTTTTTGCACTAGAATCTGGACTTAAAATTAACTATGACAAAACAAATTTGATATGGATAAGTTCCAAGAAATATAGTACATACTCAATTAAAACTAAGTACAAATTAGTGTGGGGTACAACCAATTTAAAGTGTTAGGCATTATATTTGATGTAAATTTGGAAAAAATGATCGACCTCAATTTTTCAAGTTGATAAATATACAAAATGTTATACATTTTTGGAAAAAAATAAACCTTACACCACTAGGAAAATTAATCGTAGTAAAATCTTTATTACTTGCCCTTTTCACACATTTATTTATTGCTGTCCCCAGCCCTGGATTAAATGTATTGAAACAAATACATGACTCTTTTTTGTAACTTCATCTGGGATGGTCCCATAAATTAAACACAATATTCTCATTAAACCATATGAAGAAGGAGGACTTAATATGATTGATATTTACTCATTTGAAAAAAAAGTATGAAATTGACTTGGATGAAGAAAATAGTAATCTGTTCAGGTAAATGTTTTCAATTAGTGTATTCCATGTTTGATGTTAAAAAAATGCTAAATATGGGGAGTTCTTATGTTCAGAAAATTGTGAACATAATAGGTAACCACTTCTGAAAAGATGTCCTTATGTATTATATTATGTACATAAATAAACTGAAAGTTTGTACATTTGCTGATGTATTAAATATGCCATTATTCTATAATAACAATTTTAAGATTGGGTTAAATTGATTTATGAAAAAAATATGTATGATAGAGGAATACGATTTGTAAGAGACATATTATGTACCTCTGGAAATTTCAAGACTAAACAAGATATTGAGATTTGTATTGGTAAACGCCTGAATGGTTTATTTTACGAAGGACTAAAACGAACTATTTCAGAGTTCACTAGAAACTCTGGTTTTGATACCATATATAAACCAAATATTAATGGTGTTTTTATTTCTTTTTATTTAAGTGAACTTGTTCTGAGGCAAAAACAAAACGTTTCAGTATATAACAAATTTATTGCCAACAATGAAAAACCTTCCAGTCAAATCAAATAGAACGAAATCTTTATTGATATTGATTGGAACTATGCATACAGTTTTGTCTTTAAATTAACCAGAGATACATATATACAATGGTTTCAGACTAGAATTGTACATAGAATTTTAGGAATTAAATCTCTACTATGTAAATGAAAATTGTAACTGATAACATATGTTGTTTTTGTTAGAAAAACGAGGAAACTTTAACTCATCTTTTCTGGGAATGTGAACACATCCAACCAGTTATTAACCATGTTAAAAATGTAATAAATTCAAATTATATCAACTTGCCTACACTTTCTTGTCAGGACGAACTTCTTGGAATTTTTAATGAAAAAATGAACCCTATAAACATTTTATTTCTAGAAATTAAACGATACATCTTTATATGTAAAAAATCATGTAAAATCCCAACCATTACAGGGCTAAAGAAAAGCCTACAATTAGCATGGGAAATTTAAAAACATACAAATTACCGTGACAATGAATTCCAAAATTGGGCAGTTGTAAGATCGCTGATACAATAAACCCAAAACTATGCAATATTTTTATCATAATATTTGTGTACACTTGAAAGACTCTATACCTGCAGTACACTGTGGCCTTGTCACTCTTTTTATTCTATACCTTGTATATACCTTGTGTATTTAAACATTTGCTGTCAAGATTAATACATGTTTATTTACCCCAAACTAGTGAAGCAATGCAACATACCGTCATTTACCGTCATTTAACATGGTTTGGTTTATTCAATATACAATAGACATACAGTCCGTGAGTATACATGATATACAAAAGTAAATAAATACATACACGGTGGTCATCTGTATAATACAATTAATTATAAGTAAATTACTAGCTGTTATAATACATTTCACAATAATAATACTATCAATATTATAATAAGTAATATATAATATAATATTATATAATAAATCAAAATACAGTGCATTAGGTAAAGCGAGAAGTCAAGTGTGCAAAGCAAGAAATGTTAATCGTACTAATATTTATACACATTTCTTTCAGTAAATGCTTTATGAACATACATAGCTAGGTTTCTGTTAACAATTGCATTGTCAGACTGCATTAATTCTATATATTTTGGTACATTAGGTCTTTTCCAGTAATACTGTTTGATATACAATTTTCTAATATCAGTATATAGTGAACATTCTAGTATAAAATGAAACTCATCTTCAATAACATTACAATGCTGACATTTTCTTTCTTGGAAAGGTATTGGTTCAGGTTTATGCCATCTACCTGATTCCACTTCTAGCCTGTGGGAAGAAACTCTTAATTTACAAAGATTATATCTAAATTTATTAATACTGACATGTTTTAAGTAATGTTGAAATTCAAATTTACAAAACATATTGTAATTTTTTGCTCTTGATGAATTATTTAGTTCTGTCATCCAGTTTTGTATAAAAGCATCAGTTATTCTAGATTTAACTAAACATAAGAAACACTTTTCATCACCTACACCTTGGTTAATCCATGAATAATGTAAACCTAAAGATTGTAAAAGATTACATACAGATTTTGCCCATGAGTGGGTATTTGGTCTACTCATTAAAGTGCTATACATATGTAAATACATACACTTAACGTATTTGTGCTCCTCTAACTTAATAATTTTTAACCAATATCTTATAACATTAACAACTCTTTTGGCTATCAAGGATGTTCTACCAAGTTCTCCATATACAAAATTATTTTGGGTTTGGATTTTCACACCTAATAACCTTTTACAAAAATTTAATTGAACCCTCTCTAATGTCATAGACTCATTTAAGCCCCAGACCTCTGATCCATAGTTTAAAATAGGTAAAACGAGCTGATCAAATAATTGTAGCTTGTTTTGTATAGAGATTAAAGGGAAGTTAATTAAGTATGAATTTAATTTAAAAACAGCTTTTGAAGCTTGACCTGCAAGTGTGTCGAAAGTACTTGCAAATGATCCACCTGTAGTAAAAACTATTCCCAAATATGAAAAGGTTTTAACAATTTCTAATTCCTGGCCTTTATATAAAAACTTAATATTTCTCCTTAACTGACCCCCTTTTTTGAATATCATGACTTTGGTTTTAGCTGAGTTTACACATAGTTTCCATCTTTCACAGTATTCTTCTAACAAACATAAGCCTTTCTGCAATTCTTCTTCAGATTCACACATAATTACAATATCATCTGCATATAAAAGCAAAAACAATTTCAACATACCAATATCAATACCATTAAAGCCATTTAACATATAATGTTCTTCTAAGTCATTCAGATAAAAGGAAAATAATAGCGGTGATAAAGACTCACCCTGTCTAACTCCTAAAAAACAAGAGAATTCTTCATTACTTATTGTATTACCCAATTTAATTCTTGATTTAACATTTGTATACATTGACTTAATAACATTAATAATATTTCCTCGAACGCCTAGCTTCAACAATTTGTACCAAATGATATCTCTTACCAAATAATCGAATGCTTTAGTAAAGTCAATAAATACAGCATACAATCTCTTTTTTTCATTTAAAATATGATTAATGATACCATGTAATACAAATATATTATCAATAGTTCCCATATTTTGCCTAAATCCTGCTTGTGCCTCTATATACACATGATACTTTTCAGCCCAACTGTTCAACCTATTATTAATTACTTTGGTAAACAATTTTCCAAAAGTACTTAATAATGTTATCCCCCTGTAGTTATTTACATCATCCTTATTATCCTTTTTATGTAAAGGCACAATAAAACCCTCACACCAAATTTCTGGGAAATATCCACACTCAAACAGTTTATTAAACAAGGTACACACAACTTTTAAGAAGCTATTACTATAAATACCAAATTTAAAAAACTCATTAATTAGGTAATCAGGTCCAGCAGATTTACCATTGTGTATTTGTTTACATGCATTAAAAATTTCCTGGTCAGTAAATGGTATATTTAACTCATTAAACATAATATTCAGTTCCCCAACATAGATTATACACTTCATGTTGTCTTTAATTATGTAATATTCATAGCAGTTGTAAGATCGCTGATACAATAAACCCAAAACTATGCAATATTTTTATCATAATATTTGTGTACACTTGAAAGACTCTATACCTGCAGTACACTGTGGCCTTGCCACTCTTTTTATTCTATACCTTGTATATACCTTGTGTATTTAAACATTTGCTGTCAAGATTAATACATGTTTATTTACCCCAAACTAGTGAAGCAATACAACATAGATTATACACTTCATGTTGCCTTTAATTATGTAATATTCATAGCATATAGATATCATAATGATCTAGAATACATATATCTATAAAATATTAGATTTTCTGCTGTCTACATTTTTTGCAAAATAGATTGTACACATCTTCTTTTGTATTCTATAATATATGACATTCTGTGTCAACAATTTAATATTCTTTATCATATGATATTATGTGTTTTAATTATTTTTCATAAGATATTATGCTTTTCAATTATTTCAATTGGTACTAACACATATATAAAGAATACAAATGCTACTAACATATTTTCTGTATGGTATGGAGCAGGATGGCCTCGACCTGCACATACCTATGGACGAGGTAAATAAACTTGTTCACCCCCCCCCCAAAAAAAAAAAATCCATAAAAAAAAATCTTATATTAAGATACTAATAATGGCATATAATAATGTGTTTCTCCTGTCAGATAGTTTTCACAGGTTCTTTTGGAGTCGCTGTAAACCTACTAGTCGTACACTAAAGAAGATAATTTATATCATCATTTATCGCTGTGCCACAGTTGTGCTACAGATGTGACTAAATGTTAATGAACAAACACTGTGTTAAATTGTTTTCTAGTAAATCATACATGTGTGCTTACTTCTTTTTTGAATTTAATTGAATAAAAGTATATGTTTATGTTAAATTTTAACTAAAATAAATTCATAACTTAAATATTATTTAAGTACTTTAATAAATATATTTTGCGGTTTAATTGATTACTTTTATTTCAATAGGACTATTCTTTTTGACATGCTCATTTTACTGTGGAATCACTAATTTATAATTTTTGCGCTTTTCGCGCTCCCGCAATTGCGCGAATTTATGACCACTGCAAATATTTACCGATTCATGTAAATTATGCAGGCATTGTGATCGTTTTCATGCAATAAAGTGGCATTTTTAGTAAAGAATTAGCGCCACTGATGTGGTGTCTATAGTTCAGTCGGCATTTAATTAACAAGATGTTGGTTTGACACAAAGTGATATTAATTATCTATTGTCTCGCCAAAATATGCGCTCCTTATTCTTCGGAAGTGAACCACCGTTATCAATTAACCTAATCCGGTGCTTATTCACTGCCATGTGTTATTGCAACAAACAAGCTGTTTCATTAGCAACCTTTACAGTCGTTCTGCCCAGTCGGGTGTTTCATCGAATAATTGACACGTTTGCTTTTTTATAAAACACAACTGACTTTTTTTTCAAAATCGGCATTGCGCGAATTTAAGATCGCGCGAATATGTCCGCGATCGCAAGTGCGCGAAATGTGTACCCTGCGATTTCAAGTGATTAGAATTGGCGCTATCGTGAGTGAGTCAAAATTTAGTCAAAATTAAGCCCCTGCAAAAAATATACAGTAGTAAATTTAATTATTTTAGATCACCGATAATATTGCTGTTTAGGATATGCTGCACAACATCGGTACACCAGTCCGCAACATTTCAAGGATGTCAAGTTTCTTTCAGGTCATCGAAACTAAGACCATCTGTGTAACATCTAGACTTAATAACAAGGTTAATACTAGGAATTATACATATTGAATACAAGCGGTAATGGAGACCTGTCTATGTATAACCATCATAGTCTTTCAGTTTTAAAATATTGCTGTTTTTAGTTAATTGTAGCTATCGCAACCAAGAGTCTTTTTTTTTTAAGCGGAGAGTTACATTATAGATGGTAATGTAGTCAAATGCTTGTGTAATATGATCTTCGTTTCATCCTCCCCCATCCTCATATACACATTCTAAAAAATACCAAAATTGACAACGCGGATTTTAAACGGTTTAAACTTATGGCATTCACTATTTTATACCATATTTAGGTCGTTGTTTTATTTGCAAAACTAAAACACACCGAGTCAGTGGTGTCAGTTTCTCCATATTTCTCCAGAGCGCTATACAATAGCATCGTTTAAACCACCACAACTTCATGTATCCTTATGCTCTAATTGATTTTGCTCACGGTGGGTATTTAAGTTTAGCTATGTCTTAATTAGGCCTGACACTAGCGTAAATTGTTTTACATGGATATTACTAGTAACTTGGCGAAAAAGTCAGTCCTGTGTGCAGCATTTATGTCTGCGCCACTCGTGAATATATCACTTATATTTTATAATATATTTCCGCACAGTATTATTAACTTTGTTTATGCTAGTAGAAACTCAATGACCAGGAATGTTTTGACTTTGAAATTTTGAAAAAAAAAAAGCAACCGTTTTCTACATATATTACTTTGAATTGGCTAATACTTAATTTCAAAACAAAGTTTGAATTTAAGCACTTTCCTTGTCAAAGGACCAACGAGTAAATTAAACAAAAATAAAGTATACATAGCAGTTATTCGCACGTTCCTGTTGTGACACAGGTGTCGTGAGTATAATGTTAGATATATAAACGAAATAAATGCGTTCCTGGGTTGGTTCATTGATTCATCAACAGTACTTGATTGAGCTTTCTCATCAATTGTTGTTATATTTTCAGGGTCAAGAACCTAGAATAGACGCCTAAAATATTACAGTGCCACAGTTCAGAAGCAAAGTATCCAAAGTAATCATGTCATCACCTTGCAGGTCCATCAGGCGTTACAAACTGCAAGTACTGACGTTTGCCGTCCTTGTGATCATCGTTTGCATCCAGGTCAATATCATACACCGACTACATGAATTTGGTAACAACCTTTAAATATGTTTCATTGAAGCTTATAACAGCACGTTTTGTACTTAAAATGGTACAACATGCCAATTTTCAAATTTTGTATGTTCAATTTTTCTTAAATTGATTATTGGCCATGTTTTGTTTAAAATTATACACACTATTGATGTATATCTATTAAAAATGCTTTACCCTTTAAAATTTATAATGATAACTAAATATTTAATACTAGAAAAAAGAAACAGGATATTTTTTTTCATTTCGCATTTTTTATATGTTGTTGGATTAAAATATGGGTGAATTTGGTATGAAAATTAATATTATAAATTGAACTTAACAATTATTTTAACGCCCCAAAATTGATCAATCAACAAAACGTTAACGTCATCCAAACGCAACATTTTATATGCACTGTACTTTTTGTCATTATAGGAAATGCCATGTTCTTACTCACTTTGTATTGTGTCATCTTCGTTTATTATATATTGGCAATGTTCTTTATGAATATGCTATTAAATCTTTGACTTGACTTGTATTCTTTTTTACAATTAAACTATGACAAATGTGTTAATTCAAGCAATTAAATTCACATACATGGGCGCATGAAAGTATAATACTGCTAAATGGTTTTGAGATAACTGATCATTAAGGAGGCTGTTACCACCAAAACGTTATATAGCAATATAAATGATATTGCATTATGGAAATGCCAATAAATATATTAATATATATATTAATATTAATGATTTTTTCATTTTGTCTGGATATGCCCCATTGAGACCCTTTTCTTAGGGACGGTCCCTTTTATAATTGCAATACAAGACATGTGTACAAAGGACACGGATACCCCCACATTCCATTGGTTGCCACAAAACTCCATATGTAATTACTTTACCCGCATGCTTAAGTTCACATGGTGATGAATATGTTAATAAAGTTTCATCACTCTAGCAGTTACACTTTTGCAGTTACACGCGACGCAAGTCCAAAAATGTCAATATTTGCTAAAAAAAAGGGGCAAAATCTGCAACAAAATACCCAGATGCACATGTCCACATTCTGATGAATACGTTTATAAAGTTTCATCACTCTAGCAGTTATACTTTTTGACACAAAAATACGACGGACGGACGGGAGAGACGGGACGAACGGACAAGGGCAAATCTATATGCCCACCCCACCTCTGAAAGTAGGGGCCATATAAAAATTATTAATATTTCTTGGCAGATAATTATGTTATACGACATCATATTCGGATCAGTCCCACAGAAAGCGAAACTATTCATGAGGTAAGTTACTTTCAGAAATAAACACATACCTTTTACATTGTTATATTATCTTTGTAATTCAAGGCAAGACGTATATAACCATTGGATTCATGTGCAAAGCACTTGTTTTCAATTATATATATATATAAGAATTATTACAAAAGCTGCAGGCTTATCGTGTAAAATAAATAAAAAAAGAAATGAATATATATATTATAAAATATGTTAGATGTTATGTTATGATACGTTTATCGACGTGTAAGAGTTCAAGTATTATTTTTTTTAAAGTATTGATCTAAGTAAAATGTAATATTTTAAATCGTTTACAGGTTGTCTCCCATTTAACAACAACTGAAAAGGTTTTGGAGCGCCAGCGGAACACAAAGTCAGATATGGCTGCGCCACATGACTGCGATGAAGACAAAACTGACGAACCGCCTGGATACAAAGCTGCTGCCTTAGCAAGACGTCTTTGTTTGGAGAAAAGGCTAGACCACGGGCCAGCAGTGCCAGTCTCTCGTCTGCACTACATTCCAAATAAGAACATAACGTTTTGTTCAATGGCAAAGACTGGTTCGACGTTTTGGGGTCGGGTATTTGTGATGGCCACAGAACCTTATCCAAACAAATATAGCCACCCATATGACGTCACTATCAATGAGGTATACAGTTCTATAGGGAAACGGTATACATTGAATAACAATGTAAGTTTAAATCACGATCACTTTAGTTTTACATTCGTTCGAAATCCGTATTCTAGACTTTTGTCTGCTTATGTGGACAAACTTGTTCCCCCGAATCCAATATTTTGGGAAAATTTTGGTTTTAAAGCAGTGACGAAATTTCGAAAGCGACAAAAAATCAGCAAGAAATCTACAACTAAAGACTTTGAGAATAGTAACGATACAAAACCAACCGGACACGATGTAACATTTGCAGAGTTTGTGCAATTTGTCACAGAGGCTGAGCGACACGAAGCAAGTCCCAATCCACATATTTCTAGCGTTAAGAAACACTGCCGGCCGTGTTCATCGTTCTTCACGTACATAGGTAAAATAGAAAACATTGCAGAAGATGGTTTCTATATTATGAATAAAATGGGAATCAGCAAAGCAGCCATTGTAGCACTGACAATGAATATGTCAAACCTTAGAAAGGACGATGCTATAACTGATGGGATAAGAGGACCCTTCCAATGGAAGATAGATGTGTTAAAATACATGACTTGGGATAAGGCACTACAGAGACTGTGGTTAAAGCTGCAGATGCGTGAATTGATAGAGAGGGACATCAAACTTGACCTGACTGATGAACGGATACAGACAATTACAGCTGACCAGTTTATAAACATTGCAAGAGCAGCACACGCGCGGTCGAATCCAGGAAAGCTAAAACTGCAAAGCAAAGCAGTTAAAAACGAAGCGTTTGCCAGCGTTCCTTTAAAAGATTTGAAGGCGTTCAGAGACGCATTCGAGGATGATTTTACAGTACTTGGCTATGATCCCTCTCCGCCTGCAATATTTAATCGAAACGAAGCCCCGGTTGAGCCTTCATTGTTTTTCAATACGTTGTAGTGACTTTTGTTGAAGATTTTGAAATCCATACTGTAATTAAAGACACATTTGGACATTTTTTGAGACTGTCTATTGTATACTGACCTTTGACTTCAATATTCGAAATATCCTAATTTCAAGTCTGCATTGCTTTATAAATACGTGTATATAATAATATAGGCGGTCTGAACCAAGATGGTCGAAATTCCTATTGGCATGTTCGTGGTGTCAACCTTACAACGCGTCAACACATAGGCTACAGAAAAGCAGAAGAGATCTGCATCTTGAGCTTCCAACAAACAACTCAGCCGGCATGTATTGATCAGCGTGTTTAGGGATTGGTTTTTAATATAAAGCTGCCTTTAACAAGTCACCGTTTTGAGGTGTCAAACAAATACAGGAAGCAGCCACTGTGTTTAAAATGATTTTTTGAGGAAATACAGACATTATACAAAATACTGCGAAATTAGAGACACTTAATATGAATTATGTATGCGGGAACCCATTGTGATTAAACAATAATATTATGTGACACCTATATGCATTGTTCGTGACAAAAAGTGACTACGACGTCAGCGACGTCATAATTGCAACCATGCCGTACGGTGATAGCGGTTTAGTGCCCGTTTTATAAATATAACTGTTTAACTCAAAATAGTATGTTTGTTTTCAAACTTTCAACACATTTTTCAAATAGATTCCTGTTTATTGTGATGCACAATTCCCCATCTACATACTTCTCAAAACCAATATCTACACACTTCTTATTATCTACATCTACACTATAATAATCACCAACATATTCAGTTTTTTTTTCAATAAAATCTACACACATTTTTAATTTCTTATTATCACTAACAGCTAAAACCGTCTTAAAATCACCGATATCTTCATGCATATCATCACCAACAACTCATCACCAATATCTTCATGCATATCATCACCAACAACTCCACAATTATCACAGTTTCAGTATTTATCCATTTTCATCACTGAATTCTACACACGTATCATCACTGTAGTGGTGTTGGTGGGGGCGCATGGTACACAAAGTCCATTTGATATTTTTCCAATTTTATTAGATGTCGACCAATATAGTCATGAGGGAAAGATCTGTACATATAAGATCAATGTTACAAACAAAACACAACATACTACAAAATGTACAACACAAATTGAAATGCAATTAATGTCAAATCAATGTTACACATTTCATAATTAAATAATACAACTTTTGAATAAAGAAAATAATAATAAACCTCACCAGGTTGGAATAACAATGATGCACAAAATGTGTGGGACTTGCGTTCCTTAGTGCTGTGGCCAAATGCAATCATGGTCAGTAAAATTTACATGAAATGAATAGCTTTAACTATCCTAACCAATGAAAATCTTGCATCGGACAAATCCAAAGAAACGATTGGACATAACAAGTATTTCATCACAATACACGGATGGATGCACACTGGACAGGAAACTAAATTTTGACAGAGTAAATGGACGTGTACAAAACAAGGGACGTAATAAAATGACCTGTACTACATCACCAACACCTAATTATTATCATTTTAACATCAACACAGATCATTATCATTAAAATCTACACACTTCTTACACTAACATTTTCACACTTCTAATCACTAACACCTACACACTTCTCATCACCAACATCTACACACTTCTCATCACTGACATCTGCACACTTCTCATCGCCAACATCTACACTCTTCTCATCACTAACATCTACACACCTCTCATCACCAACATCTACACACTTCTCATTACTAACATCTACACACTTCTCATCGCCAACATCTACACACTTCTCATCACTGACATCTGCACACTTCTCATCACTAACATCTACACGCTTATCATCACTAACATCTACACACTTCCCATCACTAACATCACACACTTCTCATCACTTACATCTCTACACTTCGCACATCTACACACTTCTCATCACTAACATCTTCACACTTCCTATCACAAACATCTGCACACTTCTCATCACTTATATCTACACACTTCTCACATCTACACACGTCTCATCACTAACATCTTCACACTTCTCGACACTAACATGTATACATTTCTCATCACTAGCATCACAATAGTTCTGTTTGCTATTTCCTAACACATATTCAACCGAAGTCATATTTTGCCATTAAAAAGATCAAAATGAAAAATATGTATGTTAAACATTGTTTTATTTTAAATGCAGATTAAGTTTGTAAACATAGTACGTATTAGCTTTGGGGTGTACGTATTATCAAGTTAGAGTCCCAATGTTATTTTACCACTGTGAACAATTTTTTCAATCTAAGATTTTTTGTAAACAATCATACAGTTTTAAGATATCCGTATGGTCAGTATTACACACTAAATAATTATATGTCATAAAAAATTTATGTTCAATTCAATATGTACAACTAACACTAAAATATGTAGCAAAATACTGTCACAATTGCCAATATTAAAATCGTAGTTGTATCAGTTCTACCTTACAGATTTTTTGGCAATTACACATTTTCCACAGTAAAATAGGACCGTGTTCATGCATGCATGGACGCAGTTTTACAGGACTGTGAAAACCATACAAAAAAACTGTTTGTTTTTTTATAGTTAAAGGAAACATGCATACAAATACAAATAAAGATCTAAATTTAACAAACACACCTAAACTTGATGAATCGCCATGCAAAGTCAGCCAAGACATATAATAGGTTAATTCTAATTTTGATGTCTTAATGTAAAGGATTTTTATTAATTAATGTTTATAACATGGTCTACGCGTTTTTTGCTATTGACTATTTGCAAAAACAAATCAAGATATCCAGCATATAGTAGAGTAGCCTAGGTTCAAACCTAAAGTAGTACTAGAGAGCGAACCGAACAAGAGAGGGGTGCAACAGCCTACCGATTTACTCTGGATCATTCTATAGGATGGTAACATGGCCAAACTAGAAAGCAGTCGGAGAGCGCAGAAGGTAACTACTCCGTGAATGACTGCAAGGTTACGTTCCATGCCAAATATCTTACAATCATAAAGATGTATTTAAAAGATTCCAGGACTCTTGCAAATCCGGAAAATTATTGCTGTCAGAAAAAACAAAACACAAGTAAACCAAATATTAAATTTGACCGAATAAATTTGGCTGTACCTTAAGTGTAAACAAAGTACAAACAAACACTATTTTTAAGTCACGGACAGCCGCAATCCTCAACATAGATTATAATGATATAAATATACATGAAAGCAATGTAACACTACTATAAATCGTATGTAGTAATAGAAATATAAAATATGAAGACACTAAGTTGATGAAAAATAGTGATAACTATCTATCATATTATATAGCATACAACATACAAACTTAACAAATAACTCAACACCTTCGATTACAACTAAACTGCACGTGTATTTCATGTTAATCCGTTACAAGGCTTGATGACACCGTTTTGTATTCAGAAATTGCTATAGATAATTACATTATTCAACGCAAATACCTGGACAGTCATGGAGGGAACGTTTGCATCTATATTCACAAAGACATCGCTTTTAACCCGAGGGAAGATCTTCAACATCAGGACCTTGAAGCTACTTTTATTAAACTTGTATTATCTAAATCGAAACCCATTGTATGTGGTGTTTTATACAGACCTCCAAAGCAGACTAACTTTTATGAAGTTTAAGAAATAGTATTATTATCTAGTTCTACTCTCAATGCCACTGAATCGGTGTTTTTAGGTGATTTTAATACCAATGGATCCTCCAGTTGTAAATGTCCATTTCAAAATGCTTTGAAATCTTTATATGATTTATTCAGTCTTACACAACTGATAAGTGACTTTACTGAAATATCATCATCATCTTCTACAACTATGGACCTTATTCTTGTATCTGATCCCGCACAAAATTTCACAGAGTGGTGTAATAGATTGCTGTATAAGTGATCATATTTTAACTTATTGAACTAGAAAGGTTACACGTGAATTTATAGGTAAACACAACACTGTTACAATTCGCTCTTGAAAAATTATAATGAAGAAAGCTTTCAACAGTCATGTTGTCTGATGATGTAAATACTGAATGCTTTAATTGTAAATCAATTTTTCTGTTAAGCTTAGATAGTATTGCGCCCGTTAAGACTATAAGACTAAAACAGGGGACAGAAGAGTGGATGAATTCAGAAGTGCTTCAATGTATTAAGGACAGAGATAAAGCCTTTCACAATTTCAGAAATAACAAAAGTGTTGAAAATTAAGCTAGGTTCAGGGCATTGAGAAATAAGGCAAACACTGTTATTTCAAATGCAAAGAATAATTATTTTAAATCATCTTTAGAAAATAGTCATACAGACCCCAAATCCTTGTGGAAACGGCTTAAGAATTTGGGACTTCCTAGTAAGAAAGGTAAATGCTCAAGCAATATTGGTCTTAATATTGACGGTGATATTTGTTTTGACAAGGTGAAGGTTGCCGAAAAATTTGATTCTTATTATACCACTTATGCTGAAAGTCTTGGTAGTAAACTCCCTAAATGGAAACTTATTACAGCCAATAAAACCACACAGTAACATGGTGATTTTATGTACATATTGCCCCTTTAGTGCCGCTCACTGTTTTGTGTTTATAAGACAACTTAAAGTTTTGGTATCGCAAAAAAACAACATTCTTCATCATTATTAACATATTTCTGATGTGCATGCAGAATTTCAGACCGATCCACAAAGTCGAAATGCTTGAAAACGCATTTGAGACTGATGCCTGATTAGCAATCTTTCTTAAGTTGTTTTCAGTGCTTTGATTATATGGGGTGCCTGAGTCAATTTGTGTACTTAATTCATAGACATCAGTCGAAATACTAGCATCTGTTTACATACTTTCATGCAATAGAGATAAACCTTGTATAAAACGTGTTCACTTTTTGGTTTTAGCATGATTTAGTGTGCTGCAAGTTGCACAAGACGGGTTTCCGTACTGTTTTTCTATTTTTTTTTACTTGAAAAAGCGGTTTTCGCGGTAAAAATTGAAATGCATATTAAAAATCATGATATTTATCGCATGTTTTCCATGAAACTTATTACAGCCAATAAAACCGCCCAGTAACATGGTGATTTTATTTACACATTGCCCCTTTAGTTCCGCTCCCTGTTTTGTGTTTATATGACAACTTAAAGTTTTGGTATCGCGAAAAAAAAACAATACTACACCATTATTAACATATTTCGGATGTGCGTGCAAAATTTCAGACCGATCTACAAAGTAGAAATGCTTGAAAACGCATTTGAGAATGATGCCTGATAAGCAATCTGGTTTAAGTTGTTTCATGTTTTTTTGTATATGGGGTGCCTGAGTCAAATTATGTACTTAGTTCATAGACATCAGTCAAAATACTAGCATCTGTTTACATACTTTTATGCAATAGAGATAAACCTTGTATAAAACGTGTTCATTTTTGGTTTTAGCATGATTTAGTGTGCGGCAAGATGCACAAGACGGGTTTCGGTACTGTTTTTCTTCTTTTTTTTTTACTTGAAAAAGCGGTTTTCACGGTAAAAATTGTAATGCACATTTAAAATCGTGATATTTATCGCATGTTTTCCATGAAACTTATTACAGCCAATAAAACCACTCAGTGACATCGTGATTTTATGTACACATAGCCCCTTAAGTGCCGCTCCCTGTTTTGTGTTTATAAGACAACTTAAAGTTCTGGTATTGCGAAAAAAACAACAATTATACATCATTATTAACATATTTCTGATGTGCATGCAAAATTTCAGACCGATCCACATAGTAGAAATGCTTGAAAACGCATTTGAGAATGATGCCTGATAAGCAATCATCTTAAGGTGTTTTCAGTGCTTTGATTATATGGGGTGCCTGAGTCAAATTGTATACTTAATTTATAGACATCAGTCAAAATACTAGCATCTGTTTACACACTTTCATGCAATAGAGATAAACCTTGTATAAAACGTGTTCACTTTTGGTTTTAGCATGATGTAGTGTGCTGTTAGATGCACAAGACGGGTTTCCGTACTGTTTTTCTATTTTTTTTACTTGAAAAAGCGGTTTTCACGGTAGAAATCGTAATGCATATTAAAAATCATGATATATATCGCATGTTTTCTATGAAACTTATTACAGCCAATAAAACCACTCAGTAACATGGTGATTTTATGTACACATTGCCCCTTTAGTGCCGCTCCCTGTTTTGTGTATAAGACAACTTAAAGTTTTGGAATTGCGAAAAAAAAAAATCTACATCATTATTAACATATTTCTGATGTGTATGCGAAATTTAAGACCGATCCACAAAGTAGAAATGCTTGAAAACGCATTTGAGAATGATGTCTGATAAGCAATCTGGCTTAAGTTGTTTTCAGCGCTTTGATTATATGGGGTGCCTGAGTCAAATTGTGTACTTAATTCATAGACATCAGTCAAAATACTAGCATCTGTTTACACACTTTCATGCAATAGAGATAAACATTGTATAAAACGTGTTAACTTTTTGGTTTTAGCATGATTTAGTGTGCTGCAAGATGCACAAGACGGGTTTCCGTACTGTTTTTCTTTTTTCTTGACTTGAAAAAGCGGTTTTCGCGGTAAAAATTGTGATGTATATTAAAAATCATGATATTTATCGCATGTTTTCCATGAAACTTATTACAGCCAATAAAAACACAGTAACATGGTGCTTTTATGTACACATTGCCCCTTTAGTGCCGCTCCCTGTTTTGTGTATACGACAACTTAAAGTTTTGGTATCGCGAAAAAAAACAATTCTACATCACTATTAACATTTTTCTGATGTGCATGCAAAATTTTAGACCGATCCACAAAGTAGAAATGCTTGAAAACGCATTTGAGAATGATGCCTGATGAGCAATCTGGCTTAAGTTGTTTTCAGTGCTTTTATTATATGGGGTGTCTGAGTCAAATTGTGTACTTAATTCATAGACATCAGTCAAAATACTAGCATCTGTTTACATACTTTCATGCAATAGAGATAAACATTGTATAAAACGTGTTCATTTTTGGTTTTAGCACGATTTAGTGTGCTGCAAGATGCATAAGACGGGTTTCCGTACTGTTTTTCTTTTTCTCTTGAAAACGCGGTTTTCGCGGTAAAAATCGTAATGCATATTAAAAATCATGATATTTATCGCATGTTTTCCATGAAACTTATTACAGCCAATAAAACCATACAGTAACATTGTGATTTTATGTACACATTGCCCCTTTAGTGCCGCTCGCTGTTTTGTATTTATCAGACAACTTAAAGTTTTGGTATCGCGAAAAAAAACACAATTATACATCACTATTAACATATTTCTGATGTGCATGCAAAATTGCAGACCGATCCACATAGTAGAAATGCTTGAACACGCATTTGAGAATGATGCTTGATAAGCAAACTGGCTAAAGTTGTTTTCAGTGCTTTGATTATATGGGGTGCCTGAGTCAAATTGTGTACTTAATTCATAGACATCAGTCAAAATACTATCATCTGTTTATATGCCTTCATGCAATAGAGATAAGCCTTGTATAAAATGTGTTCATTTTTGGTTTTAGCATGATTGAGTGTTCTGCAAGAAGCACTAGACGGGTTTCTGTACTGTTTTTCTTTTTTTCTTACTTGAAAAAAGCGGTTTTCGCGGTAAAACTCGTAATGCATATTAAAAATCATGATATTTATCGCATGTTTTGCATGAAACTTATTACAGCCAATACAACCACACAGTAACATGGTGATTTTATGTACACATTGCCCCTTTAGTGCCGCTCCCTGTATTGTGTTTAGGTTACAATATACTAATTCCAATCCTTATGTAATTTAATGTAAAAGCGATAACTTTGACCAAACATAAATGTAACATTTTGCACATAGGGACCCTCATAACCATACCTTTTGTTAAAAAGCATTCTAAGCTGAATTGATTTAAGCAATAAAAAGGGTATGTCATGTGTTATGTAAGAAAGAACTCGACGCTAAACAAAGTTGACTGTTTTATAAACATCTTTTTAGCGGCTACTTTCTAGTTGAATGTAAACCGCCTCAGCGCAAGTGTCATACTGTAGTCTCCAATCTTAAAACATATCAGTGATTTATTTGTGCATGTCTTCCTGTTAAACTTGTTGATTTTTATTTAGAGAGTACAGCCCTACATCTCTTATTTATTTAGTGTATTGTGACCTTTACAACGTATAACTGGCAAGCGGGAGGGTTTACATTGCCACCGGCTAGAACAGACGCGACTAGCGTGTATTATAGACCTTAATACCTCCGAAATATTCGTGAGTACTGTTGTTATTTTTTTTTTTTTGATTCTGTATGTTTTGTTTTTACTTTACTGTAAAATTTGAAACAATGTCTGACTTTTAATGCACCTATCAATAGTTTCCTCTAGGGGTGTGGCGGGGAAGCGGCGGGCTGACCCAGGGGAGTTTGACTTGTTTTATTTGTTGGGGTCTAATTCCCCGCTGTATGAGATCCAAGCATTTTTGTCTAAATACCCACGGAGGGAGATGCTTGATGTATCAAATGGCCCGGGGTGCGGAGGAGGATCTAAAATCCGACCAAAGTCTATTTCCCAGGACCCGGAAACAATCGGCATGTCAAATTCTCGACTATCGGGAATTGCTTTAAGTCTAAAGTTCCATATATGCCCGTCGCTCCACCCCGGGGAAAATATTGGTAGGTGAATAAGTTTAGGGAACGAAAAATATGGGGTCCGTGAAGTCACAGCTTGGTCCTCTTGTATTATATTTAGGGCAAATAAATGACATCTCAATATTAATTTCTGCGCCGATTGTCTTTTTTAAAGACATTTCTTGTTTTTCCAATACTGACTTTAATCACTGGATTGCATTTACTATCTATTCTTAAACAACGGGTTTTTCCAATAGTGACCCAAATTATTCTGATATAAATAAGTAGATTTTGAGTGCTTCTGTCCTAAGTAGCTTGCTAATATTGATAATTAAAATGCTCCAGATATTTTATATATTTGAATTTAAATACATTGGAGCATTCGAATGTCAGTTGATCATATTCAAAACTACATTTTCATGCAATACAAACTCATTGTTTGTAAATATAAGCAATGACACAATCAGATTTTTGTTATGGTTCTTTCTCTTCATGTACACGATTACTTTTAAAAAGTATATATTCATATTATGGAGGTAAACAATGACACACTGAAGTTTTTGTTGTTTATTCACATCCAAGCATATGATGATAATATAATTACTATGTTAAGAACTGCCTTAAATTACTTAAAATACAGTGTTTGCCATATAAAAATTAAGAAACTGAGTTTATTATGAAACAAAAACAGCAAGCTTTGTTCACTTGTTTGATGTTTTGTTCAATTACTGTTCAGGACATTAGTGTAAAGAACAATTAATTCTTGTGTGTACAGAATTTTGCATTCAGGTAAGAATCAGATGTCACATGTTGAGAATATGGATAATTGGGTTGTGTTGTTTTATGATATACCAAATGAAAAATGTGAGCTTTTATAACAATGGTTGACTTAAAGATTATTTCTTACAACTGTCGCGGCCTTAATGATTGTAAAAAACGCAATGATGTATTTGATTATTAAAAAAAACAAAAAGCGCATGTATATTGTTTACAGGATTGTCATTTTACCCCATCTATGGAAAAACAAATATATACACAGTGGGATGGGGAATTTATTTTAGTCATGGTACTTCCAACTCTAGAGGTGTATGTATTTTGTTTAACAAAATATAACAGTTAAAGTGCATACAACTGAAAAGGATACGTTTGGTAATTATTTACTCTTAGATTTAACAGTTGATTCAAAACGATTTACTCTATGTTCCTTGTATGGGCCTAATAATGACAAACCAATTTTTACACTGAGCTTTTTTGGAAAATAGACTCTTTTGGAATTGACCATTATATTATTTGTGGGGATTACAATCTTGTACTAGACTCAAAATTAGGCTATGTTAATTATAGAAGCCTGGATAACAACAAGAAATCAAGGGAACTGTTATCTTCTGTTATAAATGATAGAAACTTGATAGACACTTTTAGACTAATGAATGGTGATGCTAACCAATATACATGGAGAAAACCAAACACTCTTCAGCAAGGCAGGCTAGATTTCTTCCATGTCACTAGCAATCTTGTACAACATATAAGACAGTCTGATATAAAAGCAAGCTACAAATCCGATCATTCAGTTATAACTTTAGATTTAAATCTCTGTGAAGTAAGCCATGGAACGGGACTTTGGAAGTTCAACAATTCTTTATTACATGATGAAGAATATTTAAAGTGCATAAAAATAAAAATAGATTAAATTAAAGAACAATATTGCTTACCTGTATACAACACTGAATCATTAACTACCATTGATAATAACATGCTCCAGTTTACTATTAATGACCAACTATTTTTAGAAACCCTATTAATGGAGATCAGAGGCAAAACAATTTCCTATTCATCGTATAAACCCAAAAAAGAGGAAAGAAAGAGAAGATGTTCTTGTCAAACAAATTGAACTTTCAGAAAAACATATTAATGAAACAAATATTGAAGAATTAGACTACAACAGGAGCTTTAAAATATACGTAATATAAAAATGAAAGGATCATTTATAAGATCAAGAGCCAAATGGATCGATGATGGTCAAAAAACCACAAAATACGTTTGCAATTTGGAAAAACAATATTCATCGAGTAAAACAATACCTTATATAGTAAATGATAACGGCCAGAAAATATATAATCAAAATTATACTTTAGCATAAGCTGCTAACTATTATAATACATGATATACTAAGGCTGCAACAAATCAAAATAATTATAATAATGATATTTTTGATGACCTTGAAAGAACAGAAACAGTATAACTAAGCCTTGACCAATCTCAAACATTATAGGGCTTGTTGACAATGGAAGAAATCTCAGCTACTTTGAAAAATATGAGATATGATAAAAGCCCCGGCTCAGATGGCTTTACAACAGAATACAAAATTTCCCACTTTGCAGATGACACATCTTTATGATTGGATGGCTCAGATAGTTCACTAAATGCTGCACTTGATTTATTACAAGTTTTTGCACTAGAATCTGGACTTAAAATTAACTATGACAAAACAAATTTGATATGGATAGGTTCCAAGAAATATAGTACATACTCAATTAAAACTAAGTACAAATTAGTATGGGGCACAACCAATTTTAAAGTGTTAGGCATTATATTTGATGTAAATTTGGAACAAATGACCGACCTCAATTTTTCAAGCAAGTTTGATCAATTTACAAAATGTTATACATTTTTGGAAAAAAGAAACTTTACACCACTAGGAAAATTAACCATAGTAAAATCTTTATAACTTCCCCTTTTCACACACAGTTATTTATTGCTCTCCCCAGCCCTGGATTAAATGTATTGAAACAAATACATGACTATTTTTGTAACTTCATCTGGGATGGACGCATTAAAATTAAACACAATATTGTCGTTAAACCCTATGAAGAAGGAGGACTTAATATGAATGATATTTACTCATTTGAAAAAAGTATGAAATTGACTTTATAAAGAAAATAGTAACATGTACAGGTCAATGTATTCAATTAGTGCATTCCTTGTTTAATGTTAAACAAAATGCTAAATATGGGGAGTTCTTATGTTCAGAAAATTGTGAAAAGAATAGGTAACCACTTCTGGAAAGATGTCCTTATATATTATATTATGTACATAAATAAACTGAAAGTTTGTAAATTTGATGATGTATTAAATATGTCATTATTCTATAATAACAATTTTAAGATTGGTTTAAATTGCATTTATGAAAAAATATGTATGACAGAGGAATACGATTTGTAAGAGACATATTATGTACCTCTGGAAATTTCAAGACTAAACAAGATATTGAGATTTGTATTGGTAAACGCCTGAATGTTTTATTTTACGAAGGACTAAAAAGAACTGTTTTAGAATTCACTAGAAACTCTGGTTTTGATACAATATATAAACCAAATATTAATGGTGTTTTTATTTCTTTTTATTTAAGTGAAAACAAAAACAAGTCAGTATATAACAAATTTATTGCCAATAATGAAAAACCTTCCAGTCAAATCAAATGGAACGAATCTGTATTGATATTGATTGGAAATATGCATACAGTTTTGTCTTTAAATTAACCAGAGATACATATATACAATGGTTTCAGACTAGAATTGTACATAGAATTTTAGGAACTAAATCTCTGCTATGTAAAATGAAAATGAAAATTGTAACTGATAACATATGTTGTTTTTGTAAGAAAAACGAGGAAGCTTTAACTCATCTATTCTGGGAATGTTAACACATCCAACCAGTTATTAACCATGATAAAAATGTAATAAATTGAAATTATATCAACTTGCCTACACTTTCTTGTCAGCACGTACTTCTTGGAATTTTTAATGAAAAAATGAACCCTATAAACATTTTATTTCTAGAAATTAAAAGATGCATCTTTATATGTATAAAATCATGTAAAATCCCAACCATTACAGGGCTAAAGAAAAGTCTACAATTAGCATGAGAAATTCAAAAACTTACAAATTACCGTGACAATGAATTCCAAAATTGGGCAGTGGTAAGATTGCTGATACAATAAACCCCAAACTATGCAATATTTTTATCATAATATTTGTGTACACTCTATACTTATTCTGTACCTTGTATATACCTTGTGTATTTAAACATTTGCTGTCAAGATTAATACATGTTTATTTACCCAAAACTAGTGAAGCAATGCAACATAGATTATACACTTCATTTTGTCTTTAATTATGTAATATTCTTAGCATATAGATATCATAATGATCTAGAATACATATATCTATAAAATATTAGATTTTCTGCTGTCTACATTTTTTGCAAAATAGATTGTACACATTCTCTTTTGTATTCTATAATATATGACATTATGTGTCAACAATTTAATATTCTTTATCATATGATATTATGTTTTTCATTTATTTCAATTGGTACTAACACATATATAAAGAATACAAATGCTACTAACATATTTTCTGTATGGTATGGTATGGAGCAGGATGGCCTCGACCTGCACATACCTATGGACGAGGTAATTAAACTTGTTCATCGTCCCCCCTCCCCCCCGAAAAATAAATCCATAAAAAAAAAATCTTATATTAAGATACTAATAATGGCATATAATAATGTGTTTCTCCTGTCAGATAGTTTTCACAGGTTCTTTTGGAGTCGCTGTAAACCTACTAGTTTTGCTTAGTGACATTAACATATTGCATAAGCAACAGGAAGAAGCCTTATGTTGTATTTTGGTAGGGGCACTTGTAACTGATTCAACTGTAGTATGACTTTCTGAGATGTTTATATCGACATACAATTACGCAAATATTGTATATGTTTACCGAATTGTATACACATTATCCATTTAAACTGATTCAACTGTATAATGACTTTCTGAGATGTTCTTATTAACAAATAGTCACCCTTTCATTGTATACGTGTACCAAATTGTATACAGTTATCCATTTAAACATTGCAACAAACAGATTTGTGTGGTGTGGCATATTACCAGCATTATTTCGATGTGTAGTGGTAATACGGTTCAGAAATATATAATAAATACTAATTATATTACATAAATGTGCATTTTACAGTTTGCTCTATGTCATATGGACGACGTAATTTAGTGTGTAACAATACCAAGTTATTTAATATATATGTGTATAACCACAAGCTAACAGTCTCATTAACGGTTGTTGGTATGTCTGTTTTGTCGATTCAACTATTATCTTATTGACTTCAAATGACGAAGTAATATATAAACTTACATATCCTGGCATAAAATAACCCTAAATATACCTTTCGCAGTATATGTATATGCTATTTGAGAACTGTATATAGAACACAAAAGTCCTATATTTCTGTATTCGTTTTTTAAAATAATGTTGGGATATTTTTAAACATTTATAAAAGGATTATACATGCTCCTCAAATTATTTTCATTGAACATTAAAATACCCGTCAGATAAATGTCATGATGCTGAGTCAGGTTTTACAAAACAATTATATTCTTATGTCGTCCAACCCGAATTAGTAATAATATTGATGAACATATTTTGTACAACAAAGTACATTTAATGAAAGTAAACAGTACGTTTTTATTAGTTTAAACATACTGCAAACACAACATGTGTTAGGAAAAAAATAAGAAACATGCATGGTCACAAGGCAGGTTTTTTTGTATTTTATATTTACTACGATTTAGTTCAAATCTTCAATTATATGTTAGTCTTTATCTAAATGGCTTTGTTGTCAGTCAAATTAAAAACATAACAGTGGCAAATTATATTATTCAATGTATAGGGTGGATCTATTGCATATGATCAACAAAACTTGGTGCTAGATATGAGTGTGTTGCAGTCAGTGTAACAATATACAGGAAAGTGTCAGTTATAAGATATGTTCAAATCAGACTACTGATACTAGCTTCAAATATGTCCATTTAAAAAGAATGAAGGTATTAATCATTAGATTTTGTAACGTCCATATTATTTTGTAAACTTTAAAATGATCGATAGACATAAACTGTCCAATAATATATTTACTTAATAGAATGGAACACATTATAGTAGGAACAATACTTTTTAAAATTATTATTATTATTATTTGAATATTTAGAGTTTATGATAAAAACAAAAGCAATTTTAAAACACAAACTTTAACCGTTTTTATAAAATATTTATATGAATTATAGGATCTTGTAGCTTGTCTAGGAAAATGGCGGACAGTCCATGGTAAAGTGTGGGAAACAATAATTGGCGACACGTGCCGTGTTCGAAATGAATCAAATTACCCTAAAGGAAAAACGCAGAGACGTTTACATTTATCTTTCAGCGACGAATCCCGCATTGAGCGAGTATTATATACGCGGATTATTCACGGACGTGTAATATTCAATATCATGTAAAGTTGTAACGCCACGAAGTATCACACTGTTTTATTCTCAAAGCAACCCATGTTTATTTGTATATACATATTCAGTTGTTGTTTGTATAAACAAAACAGTCCTCCGATGTGTTATTTAATATGGCTTTAATGAAGAGTTACTTTGAAACATTTTATCGTTAAATAGTCATGAACTGGCGATTGTCCATTTACACTAACTTTTTGGAAGTTCGAGGTTATTTGTTAACTTAAACAAAAATCAAATGCGACTTACACCTTATAGTGTTCCGAAGCGAAATACTGGTAATAACAAGAATTCAGAATTTATTGAGCGAATAAATATGAATGAATACAGTTAAAAAAATTAATATGTTTGTGTTATCGGTGTTTGCAGTCTTGGCATTTTTAAATGTGCTGAGCAAAATATATTGTTCACGTAAAATGACCCAGCATTCGGATACCATTATACTGTCATTATAGCTTACTTTATTAAAGGCGTTGCTCGAATGCTGTCATTTTCAGCATTATGGTGTTATGCTTAGCTACTTATACACACTAAGAGCCTATGTTGTTGACATGGATACCTTGACAGTTCCACAGTGGCAGGTTTACAAATGTGCTGATTTTAGAAATAAACACAACGACATTGACAATATAATATTTGGCCTGTATACAATCATGCAATATGAAACCTTATGTTTTAGAATTTTATATTTCTGTGTACCTGCAATATGCCGAAGTGTAGTGCTGGCAGTGTTGGCCTGCTCTTTGTCGGAATAGCACACGATTTAAAAGTATCCTTGGGAGGTGAGTCATGTGTCCTGTGCGTGTTCTTTGTTTTATTCTTATTATTTCTATGTTTTAATTAACATGAACCGAAAACGCATAACACAGCAACGCTCATTTTTTGTCTTTGAATTTTCTTTAAATTCTATGTTAATTGTGGAATCAATTTTGGAGCTTGTATATATTCATATGTTACATATTTTCCCATGTACTTTGAAGCTTATCACTTAAACGATACACTCGGAAGGTATCTCAATGCGTGCTCGACAATTATTTACTAATGAGTTGATTGAAAATTAAATAGCTAATAATGTATACACAGGTATCATGTAGATTTTTTTTTTTATATTATGTGAAGTGTAAATATAAGTGTATTGAATACTGGGACATATGTAAAAGTATAATTAGGAGATAAAGCATTGCTTGCTGTATGAAAGATTCTAAAATCATCATCTATGTATTAAATCATAATTGCCTTATGTCTCTAAATAAATGGTTGCCCGAGTGAAATTATCAGTGGATCGACAGGTACAAGGAAATGAGTAACTATTACCTGCAATGCAACCTTTAGCCCGTCATTAATTTAAAAACGGTAACTTGCAGTGTGTTGGAACTACTGTATATAGAGTCGTTAAGGAGGTAGTGTTTTACCCTACAAAGGATTTCAAAGACGTTCGGTAATATAACAACAAGACTGATGGCAACGAATACTAAACCATCATTCATTCGACTTGAGGTTGCGAATACTTTGGAATAATCCGTCTTTTTGTCATGTTATATGTTTATATCATAATCACCAGCATCATGATCGTCATCAGCAGCAACAGCAACAACAGCACAAGTAATATTATAAGTATCAATATCATTATGAACTGCGTCGTCTTGGTAATCATTTTATAATTTGTATCATCAAAAGAAATCGCAAATGACGTATTTAAATCGAGGGTTTACAGTACTAAGCAAGCAACTGACGTGCCAAAATACTAAACAGTCATAAAAACACAAATTGGCATTGAAAAATAACTGAATGATTCATTATTTAGATAAGTTTATGTTTTTATTTATAGTTTTTATTTATAATTTGTATCATCAAAAGAAATCGCAAATGACGTATTTAAATCGAGGATTTACAGTACTAAGCAAGCAACTGACGTGCCAAAATAGTAAACAGTCATAAAAACACAAATTGGCATTGAAAAATAACTGAATGATTCATTATTTAGATAAGTTTATGTTTTTATTTATAGTTTTACTAGTCGAATAGTCATGTACTATTCATTGGTGTAATCGAATAATTGTTGACTCCCCTTTCTTAGCATTACAGTTCATATAATATTATGTTTAACCTAATTGTTATTATCTCATATTCACATATCTACTTGGGTATTATTTGCTAATGAGTGTCGATATATAAGTATGTGCAGCATTTCCATACTTATTACCCACCAATTATCCCTACTATTCGCCCTCTTTTATTCCTCTCCTGGGTACAGCCACAAGAGCCACAAAGGCTGCATACTCAAATATTTTCAAGCCACTGCTAATATGAAGACCCAAATGTGTCCATATGTTTGTTTCTATGCATATTTATTAAAAACAACTGGTTGTTTACTTACTGTTGATATTGCGTATATGTATGCATGTGTATAAATGTGTATGCGTCTGTGTGATTCTAGACATAGTTTCTTTTAATGCTGCCTGTTGTTCATCCATGTAAAATGAACCTTAGCTCCTATGTCACAAGAATACCATATTTTTTTCGATATAGTTTATAAGCCCCACTCACTAGCCATACTACAGTACGTCGGGAATTAGGGTGGTTCCACCGATAGCACGTTACGTCTCAGTTTTTACTTTGTTTCACGGGCGGATGCTTTTTATGTTTACAATTAATTTTCTCGTAGTAAACGCCGTGCAGTTTCCCCCGAAGTTAGTATGTTTCCAACGGGCCCCGAAATATATAGAAGGAACGTACATTATATGCATCGTTGCATTTGCTAGTTCTTAAATTAATATCACAATTTAAACTGTCTGTGTACACAATGGTGGTAATCATGTTTTATCAGTTCATGCAAGCGAGTGGATTAAATTCTGCACACTTCAGATATCCCAGTATGTTAGCATGGTCGTTTTAATAGCACAAGACACTACGTTATTTAGTTCATGTATGTCAAGTCCTTTGTCCGAAACGACGTTATTTAAGTAGCTGCTATTCTTCCGGTCTTACACACAGTCCTTTTTTTATGGAACCACTTCTTCCCGTTACCAAACCTGCCGTATGTCAAAGCAGTGGTTACTTACCCTTACGATGCTCGTCATCACACTATGTCTGGTTAATAAATATTGTGCCAGTAAGGCCAACATCGACGTATCATTATGAAAAATAAATTAATTTATCTAATGCCTTTACATTAAAGGTCGTACCGCCCAAGGCGATAATAATTAACTAATACGGTATTTTAAATTAACAACAAACCAATATGGCGGTAGTAACCTGTGACGCAATGACTTCAAAGTGACGCCACTGTAGTACCCGACCATAATATCACAGGGCCCTGCATGATATTTTGCAGTCCCGAAACACACACTGGATCTATTTATAAAGTGTGCAAAAAATCGACTATCAAAAGCATCTCACTTGGCTGTAGTCACCAGTAAGAGACACATAACAAATTCGCGATTTCGACACAAGTACATGCTGCCTATACATTAACTACTGAATATTCAAATTTCAGTTGCTACTACGAATACTAGACCGATGCTCATGCTACTACGAATACTATACCGATGCTTATGCTACTGACGAATACTATACCAATGCTCATGCTACTGACGAATACTATACCAATGCTCATGCTACTGACGAATACTATACCGATGCTCATGCTACTGACGAATACTATACCAATGCTCATGCTACTGACGAATACTATACCAATGCTCCTGCTACTGACGAATACTATACCGATGCTCATGCTACTGACGAATACTATACCGATGCTCATGCTACTGACGAATACTATACCGATGCTCATGCTACTGACGAATACTATACCGATGCTCATGCTACTGACGAATACTATACCGATGCTCATGCTACTGACGAATACTATACCGATGCTCATGCTACTGACGAATACTATACCGATGCTCATGCTACTGACGAATACTATACCGATGCTCATGCTACTGACGAATACTATACCGATGCTCATGCTACTGACGAATACTATACCGATGCTCATGCTACTGACGAATACTATACCGATGCTCATGCTACTGACGAATACTATACCGATGCTCATGCTACTGACGAATACTATACCGATGCTCATGCTACTGACGAATACTATACCGATGCTCATGCTACTGACGAATACTATACCGATGCTCATGCTACTGACGAATACTATACCGATGCTCATGCTACTACGAATACTATACCGATGCTCATGCTACTGATGAATACTATACCGATGCTCATGCTACTGACGAATACTATACCGATGCTCATGCTACTGACGAATACTATACCGATGCTCATGCTACTGACGAATACTATACCGATGCTCATGCTACTGACGAATACTATACCGATGCTCATGCTACTGACGAATACTATACCGATGCTCATGCTACTGACGAATACTATACCGATGCTCATGCTACTGACGAATACTATACCGATGCTCATGCTACTGACGAATACTATACCGATGCTCATGCTACTACGAATACTATACCGATGCTCATGCTACTACGAATACTATACCGATGCTCATGCTACTGACGAATACTAGACCGATGCTCATGCTACTACGAATACTATACCGATGCTCATGCTACTACAAATACTATACCGATGCTCATGCTACTGACGAATACTATACCGATGCTCATGCTACTACGAATACTATACCGATGCTCATGCTACTACGAATACTATACCGATGCTCATGCTACTACGAATACTATACCGATGCTCATGCTACTACGAATACTATACCGATGCTCATGCTACTACGAATACTAGACCAATGCTCATGCTACTACGAATACAATACCGATGCTCATGCTACTACGAATACTATACCGATGCTCATGCTACTGACGAATACTGTACCGATGCTCAAGCTACTACGAATACTATACCGATGCTCATGCTACTACGAATACTATACCGATGCTCATGCTACTGCTACGACTAGAACAGCTCTTTTACCGTCTCTTCTATCACTGCTACTACAACTAATCCTGCTCATCCCTTCTGCACTGCTTATACCTATTACGCTGGTGATCATGATGATAATGATAATCTTACTACTTTTCCCTCTACTACTGCTACTACTACTTTTACTGCTACTACTTATTCTGCTGCTTCTGTTGCTTCTACTACTTTTACTATTACAACTTCATTGACGGTATTGTCTAGGAATCATTGTTGCCCAGAACTGATTGTGCTAGAATTAGGGTCTGGACGCGTACCCGCGGGGCGAGGACACTTTGGTGGGTACCTGGATAAATTGTACTACCCAGGTGCCAAATATTTGTGTAACGATGGCTACAATACATGTTTGTATGTAAGTTATATACTTATGAAAATGTACACTCAACACAACAATGCGCGCGTACGCTCGCGCACGAACAAACTCAAACATACTTTTAAACTGAGGACACATGCCGTTTGAGGACAACACATTAATATATCTTACCAGCATGCGATTCTTTGATATAAATGTTACCTGCAAAGATGCATTATGGGTTGACTGGCATGTATCCTATACTCCATTGCTCATTTGTCCTTTGAAATTTGGCATACATCTTGAAATACGGCTGCAATATGCCGATATTTACAGTTACTGAATATATAATTTATGTGTGATTCGTGTGGAAATATCGGGAGTATCAAGATAAATCCTATGGACCTGTAAGCCGTGCGGTCCGCCAAACCAAAATCCCTGCGGGCGGTAATCGAACCCTAGATGAGTCAATCAAAAACGCCAATTGGACAGTCAACGTGTAATGACAAAATATTATTAAATAAAAAGCTGGTATCGTTGAAAAGTGCATTTTTCTTTTGTGTTTCTTAAAATCAATTATAGCTCTTTTAGACCAGTCAATCCATGTCAAAAAGACCCATAACCTCCAACTATTTGCAACAGAAATAAATAAAATAAATCCCGCTTTTTTAAATCTACATACCATGGCTGACAAAAGAGTCAAAAGTGTAGAAAAATCTAATTGGTGGAAATAACAGAAAAAACACACAAATATTATGTCCGATTAAATATTTTTTTAATATACAAGAACGCATTTCATGAATGTGAGTGTGAACCAATGTACTGTAATCACTTATTTCATTTAACAACTTATCATTTTTACATATTATACAAAATATATGCATTTAAACTAAACAAAGCCATGACATGAACATTTATCTGGTCACTGGTGATGTGTTTTTGCCAAGAAAAAAAGAAGAAAAAGTGGGTGGGTAAACTGGTGCAGGTAACGGTAGAAGAATAACAATTCTAGCAATGCTGCTACATTGGTTAAGATCTAGGCATTGAGTATTTAAATGGTAATTAAATTGAATAAGTTATCTTTTTTATTAGTCCCTACCTGTAAAACTGGCTGGGGACTGTAGGTTTGCGCGTGTCCTTCCGTCCGTCCGTCATTTGGTCCATCCTTTCGGGACCTTCCGTCTCATTCTGTGTACGCTCTATAACTCAGTCATTTTTAGGTGGATTTTGAAATTACTTAGCATAACTGCTCACCATCAAGAGACGATTTGTCGCGCGCAAGACCCAGGTCAGTACCTCCAAGGTCAAGGTCACACTTAGAGGTCAAATGTAAATAATGGGACCTGTTTTTCGTGTCCAGTCAATAACGCTGTCATTTCTTAATAGATTTTAAAATTATTTAGCGGAAATGTTCACCATAATTAGACAATATCAATGGGTTATTATGTAGTCCTTTATTGTGTTCTAAAGATCTACCTGTAATAAATATGTACATTATTGTATTCATTCTCTTTGTTTTCCTTCATCATAACTATCCATCATTAATACATACAATTAATATGATTATCTGAACTCATAATAATGTACAGAAATATGCCCTACCCACTGCCCCTTCAAAGAAAATGCGGCATATTGGTTTGCATTTGTTGGTTGGTCTGTCTGTCCATCATAACTTTTCTCTGTAACAAGCCACTGGTAGGGCGCTGAAGTCACTTCCTTTACAAAAACGTGTTACTGTTAATAGCGATGTTATTAACAGTTCCCAAGGCGGTGACCTCAGTTTTATTCATTTGTGTTTTGTATTTGTTATGTGTTTTTGTATTGTGCTGTGTTGTTTTTGGCAACTGCTCACGTGCCATACATGTACATGTAACTACTAAAACTAGAAAACTAGAAAAGAAACCTGACATGTAATAATTTGTTCTTGGATTAAATTTTAACCACTGTCATAAAACAAAAACTTGCATGAGAAAAATAAAATGAACATCTGAGCAATAAAACATTATGTCTTAAAAACCAACCATTGTTTATGCTATATCTTGATACACTTCCCAAAAATTGATTAACTACACTGTCAGGTTTCTTTTTTGGCTGAATATTAACAAGCAGTATGAAACCATTAGTGGCGAGTTGCTCATAACTTTAACAAACGATTTAATTAACATTCGTTAGAATTTGGATGAAAATATTTATTGAAATTAGACACTACAATTGTGAATTGTATGTTAACTCTGAATAAACTGCTACATGTATTATACATTAAGATTAAAATGCTTGATACGCAAATTTACATTTAATATGAAACGCAATTGGCCGTTAAAACTTTCAGCAACAGGGCCCAGATATTGCTTTTCATTGAACAGATATACTTTCATTTTTAAAATTCATGACATTTGTAGTACTTGAATTCACCAATGCCAATTCGGAATGTAATAACTTGACAACAAATACATACACAAATAATACAACAGCAAATTAATATTGTACATTAAACATGAAATGAATAAAACTGCATTCTTACAATAAATTTTAACATATAGATCTACATGGTTCTTGACAAATATATGATAACAAGAGCTGTTTGTAAATCAGTTATGCCCCCTCTAGGTTAAAATAGCTAAAAAGGCTAATTTTATATAATTCAAGGGTTATAACTCCACAGTTACTGGGTCGATTTGTTTGATTATCAAACTTTACTGAGATAAGATGCCCACAAAGATTTTCACGAGGTTTGGTGAAGATCGGCTATGAACTGTTGGACTTAGAGAACGGAAACGGCTAAAAAGGCCAATTTTTTGTTAAAGATAATTCAAGGGCCATAAGTCCACAATTCCGAGGGCGATTTGCCTTATTATTAAACTTGGCCAATATATTGTGCCCACAAATATGTTCATGAAGTTTGGTGAAGATTAGATTAACATTGTTGGACTTAGAGAGCCGAAACTGCTAAAAAGGCCAATCAGATAATTCAAGGGCAATTACTCCACAATGCCTGGAGCGATTTGGCTGATTATCAAACTAGACCTAGATATTATTACTAAATCCATTTTCATGAAGTTTGGTGAAGACTGGATGAAAACTGTTGGACTTAGAGAGCGTAAACGGCTAAAAGGGCTTATTTTAGATAATTCAAGGGCCATAACTCCACAATTCCCAGGGCGATTTGGTTGATTATTGAAATTGACCTAGATATTATGCCCAGAAACGTTTTCATGAAGTTTGGTGAAGATCAAATGAAAACTACTGAACTTGGAGAGCGGAAACAAAAGTGGTCTACTGACCGACCGACCAACCGACATTAGCAAACCAATATACTCCGCCATCATAGATGGGGGCATAATAACTTAACTGTTAAATACTTTAAGCTAATACTCATAAAGTGCATGGTATGTACACACTTCTAAAGAATGTATTAAATACAATGGACCTAGATTAAATTGTCACATTATGCGGTAGAACATGTATACATAATATATAGAACCTTGCATCATAAAATGCATAGAACGTAAGTAACATATTTCAATATATTATTCATCTTGCAAAAATATATCAGAAAGCAAAAATATGCATGCAACTAAAGCAAACAGTCAAACAAATAGTATGAAAGTTCCATTTTCAAAATTACCAAGTAAGCAGTGATACAAGAAAAAATAAATATACAGTCTTGAAACTCTTGATGAATGACCCCAAAGAAATGTTGACATAAAACATACAATTTGGCTGCTTACAAGAAGTATTGCAAAATGCACTTTATTTAATAACGTTTAATGTGAATTCCAATTTATACTTTCAGTTTTGTTTCACCCAAGTTCATAACATTAGCTAATGGTACTCTGGGCCATTACATCGTTGTACATATTGATATGTTTGCCTCCTTTTTAAACAAACATACAATCAAAGAAATATTTATTTAACCCACTTACAATCAATAGGTACATATTGCTACCAAAGCTATATAATTTTTTATATAATATATGTCAAAAACTTTCGAAGATTTACATATTTAAAGAATGTTTATCAACTCAGCTCTTTGGCCTTCTTAACGACGTTGCAGTAATCCTCGACCCACTGTGACCAGCTTGCCTCGACCGAAAGACGCTGCACGTTATAGTCTGTAAAACAGAAACACAAACGGACTGTAGACGAAAGACTAACCGCGATTTGTATTTGTATGCAGACTAACACTCAACATTTTGTATGGAAAGCTTCGTATCACAGTTAAATAGGTAATTGTTATCAGGTCAGCTAAACAAGCAAATCAGTGGAAATTACGGATGTCACAGTATATATGATTCTGACTGTGTGGTTCACTTTCAATCAATTACTGTACGAAAGGGTACATTATGGACATAATTTACAGGGGTGAGATTTCAAAGCATTTTAGAAGGGGAAAATAACCTCCATCACCCATAATGGAGCTCACTACAAATCATTTCAAAATAGACCCAGCAAAGTTATAACTAAGTATAACTTGTAAATGAAGTATTGCATTCAAAAGTATCAAATCAATTGAAAGGAGGAATGGTGTAGTGGATATGGTGTGCGCCTTGTGGCCAGGAGGTCCTGGGTTTGATCCCCACTCAGGGAGCATTCTCAAGATCTTTCCAAAGACTCAAAGTACTGGTTCTTCCCAGGAAACGGACCAGAGTGTGTCTCTATAAGCCAAGGCTTTTGATGCAATCAAGCTAAAAAAGTAGGTTTAAATTAAACTAAAGGAGGAATAATTACACACCTGGTTTTATGTCTACACTGCACTCCATTACAGCAGTGAGACAGACTATTGACTGTTGATCCTTGTCATTTGCACTTAAAAACATTTGAGCAGTCTCATCATCAACATGATATATATGCATTTAGTAACTGTTTACAAGATTAAATAGTATCGTTGCTACTGTACTGCAATATATACCATCCTAGCATAAGGTTTGCATATTGTTTCACACTTTATTGTTGGTGTCTATGTAAAAAACCCTATATACTAAGGCCAAATAATAACGACAGGCAGAAAACATCCAAACGCTTAATACCTCTGGTGTGGATTTCTGTGTCAGACAGGCAATGTCTGAGATGGAGTTGATCAGTTGCCGATACTGCCCACGATTGTCACCAGCTGCTTCAGGGTCGGCAGGAACCTGGAGAGGCAAAATAACATAACTTTAAATAATGACACAAATGTGAGTTAAAACTATTATTTCCTTCAATTTTGTCCTACAATCTTCCGCGACAAGTTTAATATCTTGTGGCTGAAATTGCTGAATCGGTTGAAAGATTTTGCATTCTTTATATATAAAGTATAATACTTTCATACATACACATGCATATTACATTAAAATGAAACTTAAAAATTAAAATAACAATGATGCAAGAGATCTTACTTCCTGAAAAACTGACAATTGTTACCTTCAATTCAAACTTTCAGTTGTGTCGTAGCTGATTTGTGGCCTTTGAGGGTTCACATAGCAACATTTTCTAAATCAGTCTGAAAGCCTCCACCACTGTCTTGTAGTGATGCCAGTGCAACTGCACATGAAATAGAAGAGTTACTTGAACTTACAAGTGGCGGTATTGTTTAGGTTTGAAAACAGATGTAAAGGATATACAATGGCAAACGTTCAATAACTTAAACAAGCATCTGAAATTGGATTTCTAACACATACAACTACTGTCTACACTTGTCACCAACTGCTCTTAACTTTAAGCACAAATTCAAAAACATCAACTTACTGAAACATACATGAGGGGAAATATATTATTCCCTAATTTCTGTCTTACATGAACAACAAAACAGAAGGGAATTTTCATGGAGAAGGCATCAATGAACCCATTTTACATTAAGTTATTATAATGTGAACTTACTTGTTAAGGAATTGGTTGAAACATAATATACACATTATCCATTTTCATACCTCTTGAACAATATAATACATTTGTTTAAATGTATTTAATTGATTTATTTAATAAGGAAAGACTAGAAATGTGTCCATAGACACGGATGCCCCCACCTATGCAGCCTGTTATTCATGGCCTCACTTTGTCTATATGCATTCAAATTATGTTGCACAAGGAGAATTGTGCTTTAATATTGTACTCGCTGCTACTGTTTCCTTTTATTCCATGATGTAAGTTGAGGTATTCCCAATCACTAGTTTTAGTCCTGACAAAAAAATCAACAAGGGGAATAATTAAAACTTTTTTTGGCAATTATGAGTTATGGTTCTTATATGCTACACTTACTCTTGCTGTCTAAAATCATCATGTGAAGAATCAACAAAAATGCCTTGCATGATTCTTAGAATGTTGGCGGAAGCGATTTTGAAAGATTGAATCGCATCACATGTTTTACTTTGCAGGTAACGAAGCACTAACAATCGATACCCCAGATTTATACGCTCCATCGTCTATTTCGGCCCGTCCAGGATAAGCTGACATGTTGACTGTTATGTATATGATTGGGTTTGCATTAAGTAGTTTGCATACAAACCTATCTATCTACCAATATGTTGAAAGAACGGAGCATACTAGTAACAATGAGAAGTTTGATTGGTCTTGTGTATCTTTCTGCATTATATTTCCTCAATTTTGGTTTCTTTTCTTTTCTTGCCAACCGTCTTTCTACGCTTTCTGGCTTTTAATTGAATTATGCTTTCAATATTGTTTTTTTCATCTTCGGGGGAAAGGTGGTGGGGCCCTTTAGATGGGGAATATAACGCCAACAAGGGAATTTTTGTTTTTTGAAAAGCATTATTACATGTTTATATTCTACTTTGTTATAAAACATTAATGAATTGTTTTGCTACAAATGATAACTTAGATTATGCACTAACTTGATTAAATGAAAAACTGCTGGGATTGTTTATGAAAATTCCTCTATCTTAATTAGTTTTTGTCAAATTTTGGTCCATTTTAAAAAAGCTTATATTCTGAGCGGAATTCAAAGGTAAATATTGGGGGAAAATATACACTCTTTAAGCAGGGGAATGGGGCCAAATTTCGGCCCCAAATAGGCCCTAAAATCACTGGCTTTGCACACTCATCAATATAAGTTGACCTTTGAACTTTAAGTGTGACCTTGACCTTGAAACATGGGATCTGGTTATCGAAACACAGCGTTACACCATGCTTAACACTTCCGCCAAGTTATTTGAAACGCCTTCCTTGCTGGACAAAATTATCATCCGGACAGGGTCTATCAGACTTTAAGCTGACAGTAGACCCTGCTCCCCCCCCCTCCCCTAGAAGGCATATTCGGGACTGTGTTGTTATGAAAGTACCATATCTAAGCTGTCATTTGGTGGTTGGCTGCACGATGGCTGTCGGTTATTTTTGAGTCTACATCATGTTAAAATATGTTACCATTTTTTAAAAGATAGCAAATAGTAGAAGTACCCATAGCAAGGTTTATATTGTACAAGAAATTAATTTATAGGTCTTGTTTTTATTCGAACAGCACAATACAAGTGATTTGTGAGATTCAAGTACACTATCAGTTAGTTGTACATTTTAGGTATCATATTTAATAATTTTTAGCTCGACTGTTCGAAGAATAAGTGAGCTTTCCTAACAGCGACGGTGTACACGTCTGAATTTTGTTTATATTTAAAAGTTTTGTAACTGCAAAACTACATAAGTTATTCACTTGAAACTTGGAATATATTGTGTCATCAACTCCAGCATCCCATAACTCTGTTTTGTATTGTGACTGAGTTATGTCCCATTTCATGATACTGTAAAAGATGATACTGTAAAAGTGTGTATATAATGTGTATACTATGTGCAGAAAAGATAAAATCATTACAAAAGAAACATTCACTGATTACATGTTTTATTTATATTGATAATATAATCCTTTTTTCCAGCTATTCAGCCAACCCTAGTTATTCAACCACCCAATATAGTGGAAATTAATTATTATTTCTTATAAAACTTGTGTTAGTTATCTGTATTGAGAACATTCCATTACATAATTAATTATTTTTTAATTGACAATTTAGATTTTGTCTGAGGAAATTAAAAAAAATTTATAGAAAATTTTCTTAAATTGCTACACACTTTGTGAATAACCCAAAACATACATTTTCAAACAGCGTGTTTGTGTTTGTAAGTCTAATATGGAATACTTTTAATGAATAAAATCAAAATTGTTACAAAATTTTAGTGTTTTCCTATCAAAATGATGACTGTCCAAAATTGTAGGAAACATCTAAAATAAATCATAGATGCTAGGGTGCGTTGCTTGAAGTGGTCGGTAGCTAAGTGAATGGCTAATCTCTAAATTATCCGGCCGTTATTTGGTAGGTAAACGTCTCACTGGTTATATGGTTTAAATTTTTAAATTCTTACGACCTTGACCTTGGACCTAGGGACATGATTCTTGCGCGCGACACACCATCTCATCATGCTTAACACTTCTGGCAAGTTATTTGAAAATATGTCCATGTCAGACAAAATTATCCTCCAGACAGAGTATTAATTCTTTTTTTGGACCTTTGATCTTAAACTGTGACCTTGACCGTGGACCTAGCTTAAAGCGCGACACACTGTCTTATAATGGTTATCCCTTCTACCAAGTTATTTGAAAATGCTGAATCTTAACATTAATTTTAACATGAATACATATATTTGACCTTTGACCTTTAAGTGTGACCTTGACCTTGGACCATGGGATCTGGTTCTTGCATGTGAAATACCGCCTCAGAATGCTTATCACTTCTGAAAAGTAATTCGAAGGGTAAGGGTTAACCCTCCTATCCTGCTGGACAAAATTATGCACCGGACAAGGTCTATGGCTTATATTCTTATATTTGACCTTTGACTTTTAAGTGTGACCTTGACCTTTGACCTAGAGATTTAGAGTTCTTGCACATGACTCCTTGTCTTACCATGCTTAGCACTTCTGCAAATTGGATGAACATTGCTGGATATAGAGAGCGGAAACCACTAAAAAGACCAATTTCAGATAATTCAACGGCAATAACTCCACAATACCTGCAGCGATTTGGCTGGTTATTAGACCAATACCGCGCCATCTTCAATAGTGGGCATAAACATCAATGTTGGTGAAGATAATACGAAAACTGCTAAAACGGTCATTACTCTGCAGTTCCTGTGGCAATTTAGATGATCATAAAACTTGTCTAAGATATTATAATCTCAGACATTTTATTCAAGTTTGGTTAAGATCAGAACGGAGAGAGCTTAAAAAGTTAATTCTAGATAATTAAAGGGCCATAACTCTACAGTTACTTGAATGATTTGGTTGATTATCCAACTTCACCGTGATATTATGCCAACAAAGATTTCCACTAAGTTTGATGAAGATCAGATGACAATTGTTGGACTTGAGCGTGAAAGAGTGGAAACGGCTAAAAGGGCCAATATTAAATAATTCAAGGACCATAACTCGACAATGTCTAGTGCGATTTGGCTGATCATTGCGCTTGGCAAAGAACTTGACTGAGATATTTTATTACAAACATTTTCATGAAGTTTGGTTGATTATCAAACTTGGCCTAGATATTATGCCCACAAACATGTTCATGAAGTTTGGTGAAGATAAGATGTAAATTGTTGGACTAAGTGAGCGGAAACAAATATGAATACCAACCAACCAACATTAGCAAACCAATATACCCTGCCATCTTTGATGTGGGACATAGTTAATAGCTTGATTATTAACAAGAGCTGTCTCAGGACAGCGCACTCGATATGTTTGTACTGTTGCACGCAAACCTTAACCTGAACGTTTCAAGTACAAAAAGAGGCAAAATTTTGCTAAATTGCAGGTCAGAGTTAAGGACCTTGGTGAATGACCTTACATAATGACCCTGAAGACATGTGTGAAGTTTCAGTTGAATATCTGTAGTAGATATAGAGATATGGAGTTGTTGCACGCAAACTTTAACCTGAATTTCTAACTACGAAAAGGGGCATAATTCTACTAAATTTCAGGCCACATATATATATTTTTACATTTACCCTTTAAATGTAAGTCAGATCATTTTAATAACCTACTGTGTACTGACATAATTATAGACATTGACATTGAAAGTGTAATTGTGCAGTTTAGCTTGCAAAAAGGACAGAAAATAAGACTTTGTTTGTTTCAGCTCTACTTGAGAGTAAAATGTTCGAAGAAACGTATTCTTTTGTCAGTTATCCTAAAATGCAGATCTTCATTACTTCATTACTTTATAAGTACAATGTATCTAATAATGCTGAAAATCCTATAGTAGGGTGGGGTCTGGGATGCCTGCATAACTGAAACAATATTGCGAATCCACATGAATATATGGATAGCTACGACCCTGAAATTGCGTCAACTGTGCGCTCCCCCGAAACTTTTCAAGGGGCATATAACAATGCAAATTTGGCCACTGTGCAACCGCGCAAGCGAATAAACTTAAGTTTTACATGGCTAATGCACTCCCAGCTGAGCTAAATGTCTTTAATTTAATTCATGAGGTGAATAGCACACTCATGGCAATAGTTATTATTGTTACTTGTGGGATCTATGAGGAAATTACTTGTTTTTTGCCCCCCCCCCCCCCACCCCCCCCACCCCAAAGGACTTAAACATGGGGCATTTGTTTTTGCAAAACCAGTGTGCTTTTCCTCTAGCATAACCATGTTTTTTTAACTACTAGTATATCTAAGCAATTCACAAATTCTATGTCACCAATGAAATTTACAACACATTCTCATCTAACACAATGGTTAATGTGTTGTGTCACCTTGGCACCCATTTATTCGACAGTCATACCGGGAAGATATCATGTGTCTGTAAGATTAATCATGACAGGGTTACAATCATAAAATGTAATATAGAAGCCTAAATTATTCATCTCCAACATTTGTGTCATTTTATACCACCATGGTTTGATTAAACTAGCCAAATCCTGCTTCAACATGATAAACATGTCATTTTATACTTAAAAGGACTATGTCAACAAAAAAGTGATCCCTTTCAGCAATTTAAATGTTTTTATGTTAAAGCAATCAGCAATATAAGGCATAAACAATATATAACGTATGAATAATTTACTACATTATAAGAATTTTGATAAAAAAACAATAAAGAAAACCTGAGTGGGTATCGAACTCACGAAGACGGAGTCGTAAGAACAAATGACAGTAGACCGCTGTAACCAACTGCGCTATTCTGACTTGTGAAAATGAATGGCCATACTATGATTGCATATGAAACCCGCAAATATGACGTCAAAGTGTAAACAACAAAAGGGCCAAACAAACACATCCCAAATTATATAATGATTTTTCTCTCAGAATGCATAAACTCTTTTTCCGTTATATATACATTATTTCAACCTTTATTATATGCTAATATTAATATTAAATTTCCAGATTTTGTTCTGCAATTGCCCCTTTGGGGCCCTTTTTATTGACATAGTCCCTTTAAAACACACTTAATTAAAGTACGCAGGACAAACCAGTTATAAAAGATATGTAACTCCAGTTGGGTCCGCGGTATCAACCCTTATTTACATCCTTTTAAGTCCATATTTCTGGCAAATTACCACACAACACAACCCATGTACTACTGAGAGGTGGGCTTTACAACCACAACCCTGAAGTATTAGGCACTTGGAAAGCTCTTTTTACTACTTGTCATATTGGATGTATGTTTTGTAAACAACGGAACTCTGGAAGTTAAATCGACCAATTGGCTAAATGGCCCACAGACCATATAAATTTTACAACAACCTGAAAAATATAAATAGCTGAAAATGTCTCGAGAATCTTTTGAAATCAATTTGAAAAACATGTTTTATAATGAGTAAACCAGTACGATTTTAACTTTGGTTATTTGTTTAATGTTATTCCAGTCAGTTTTCTTTATTAATATTGTGTTTTACTCGATGTTTAGCTCGAATGTGTAAAAAGCCTGTGGCTTATAGAGAAACTCTCAAGTCCTTTTCCTGGATAGAACCAGTACTTGGTGTCTCTTGAGAAAGATCATTCGAAGGCTCCCCAAGTCGGGATCGAACTTGCGACCTCCCAATTTCAAGGTGGACACCATATGCATTACACCACTGCAACTCTAATTTAATTAGAAATTTGATGTTTTATTCGAACCTTGCTATTTGGAATATTCTATCAATGTATCGCTATTTCGAACCCATTATTCGGGTCCCAACACCTGTTTTTAGTGCATTAAATCAACTGTTAATTCGAAGTATGAATAATGAAGATCGAAATCAATTTTCACACCTTTATTGTTATTATCAGCATTTGTCTCTGCTTGATTTTCACACCTTTATTGGGTTAATAATCGATTAAATGGAACTGTAAGTATGTTTGTATAATTCTGGCTTGTCAAGCTATTGCAGCAACAAGCTTGAATAGCAAACCCGGAGTTCAAGTATTTATAAGGTTTTCGTATTTAAGTTGGATTTACGTTTTTTATGTCATCTGTTCGCATATATACTTGCAACAGATTCAAAATAAAATAAATTGTGCCTTGATTAATATTCACCATGACTGGTGCAATAAGAAATAAAAAAACATCACTAGTCTACATATTTGCAATTTTAGAAGAGTGATTCATATTAAACGAATCTAGAAATGTATTATTTGAATAATCGTTATTTCGAAATATTTTTATCCGTCCTGACGACTTCCAAATAACGTTGTTTGGCTGTATTGCGATTCGCATCATCACATTTCGACTGTAGCTGCATAGTTGTATCTGAACAAATATGCTCTATAATGTATTCACAACTGGTTCCTAGTCACAACACAAAATAAAATTTAAATGAACTAGCCACAGACTTTAGGAATTTTACGATTTTAAGAAATTTACTTAAGTTTTCACTACGGAGCTTTGTGAAATGGGCCCTGCACACATCCAAACTTTATTAATGCATAGACACTTATTATTGTTAAAGGTGCGCCAAAATGATCAATTACTGTCAGTATTTAGGAGGAAAGCTTCGACGAACTTGCAAAATGTGATTTATTTACCAAAGCAGACCATGGCAAAGATGGAACAAAGGGCGACAACTATTGTATACAAACGGTTAAACAACACCAATACTATTGGCGTTGCTGCCTGGATTGGTTCCGCGGTTGTAATAGAATATTAAAATAAAATATCCAGAGGCTGGATCCCAGTCAAGTTACTGCCTTCATAAAGAAACGTTCAATATTATTTGAAAAAAAGCGAATATTTAAAGAAAAATTTGAAAACGGCAAAAAAAATAATTATGGTCGGGGGCATAAATACATGGTCGGTAGGGTTAGTGGAAACAAACAACTGTTTTTAAGACTAAGGAAAAATGGCCCAAACTCCAGCGGCCATGTTTTTCAACAGAGTGGAAACTTTTGAGCAACTTCGGTAGAGAACCACCCAAGGAACATTTCTGTGAAATTATTTGGCAACCCAACCAGTGGTTTCTGTCAAGAAAATTTGCAAAGTTTTCAATATAGTCATATAAAGAAAAATAGCCCCTGGCTTCCATGTTTATCAACGGAGCGGAACCCTTTGGGCAACTTTGGTAGATGACTTCCCAAGGAACATTTCTGTGAAGTTTCATCAAAATTGGCCCACCGGTCTCAGAAGAGATGTCATTTTAAGGAAAAGTTTACTCTCGCACAGACGCACGCACGACAAAAGAACCGCCATGGCATAAGCTCGTGTGGAGTTTACCATGTCTATTTATTTCACGTAAGTAAGTACTTCTTTTAATAAAATTATATTAAATGTTCAGAAAAAGTTGTGTCCAGATTGCAGATTAAGAGAGAACGAAAACTAACATATTTGTTTACTGCACAGTAAAAAAACATATGTACCGTATATGCACATGGGCACATGTGCGGTTCTTATTGTCCCAAGTCAAACTGAATGTACCCGTTGCTGTAGGATAAACAACCAAATAAATACTATTTACAAACAACAATGATGAATTAAATAAACAACAAAAACATTTGCCCAAACACTGACCAATAGATATTTTACCTGCTTTTAAAATAACACCTTTAAGATACATTAACCCAGTTTCAGAAACGAACCTGATATTATGAAACTAATGGTTGAATAAAAACCAGACTGTATAAGAATAGATGACATCAAAATGCGATTAAAAAATGCAAAGCACTTAAACCGGATAGTTTTCTTTCATGCCCCAATGAAAACACCGATCTCAATTTTCGCAATAAACTGTGAAATGTTTGACTTTATGGACAAAATAGGTATCATTTTATCCACCTTTAACATATATGCTGTCGGAAAATGTGGTCCATCATATCTATTTACAGTTTTACTGAATACATGAATAAAGAAAGGAAAATAACGTAGAAAATTTGAAAAAGCTATTCAGTTGATAAATTTGAAGTGTAGATATTTCAGAACAATTCATCGGGATTTGTCATGGAGTTATTTCAATTTAATACTGCTTGTGTAGCATCACATGTCACCAAAAACTTCATAAATTACATTATTATTATACTTACAATTATTTATATATATAAAGTAATATAGTACCAAAAGATGTAATCGGAGCAGGATGTGCTTAAAAAAAAAAATATTGTTCAGACAAACAGCAGACACCTGCACCTGTTGGGGTGTAACAATATCACTGACTCGTATCGTGATACATCGTAATATTTTGCGATGTACTGCAATATATATTGTCCATATCAAAATGAGAAGTTTTCTTACATATCTCACAAAAAAAACAGAGAAAATGCATTTATTGAACACTATTATCATTGTTTTAATATCAGTCAATAAAATATCCTACACTATAAAACAAAATATTTGCAATATGTTAAATATCAAATTTATAAACTGCTACAAACTATTTACATGTACATACAATTATATACCTTTTCCATGTTCATACTTCAAATGAGAAATTTGTTTTTATAAGGAATACATGAAGGTTTTTAGAGTGTATTTTAAGCAAAACAGACACACACATAAAGTCTCACCTGGGCTGGCATTTATAAAGACCCTTAGTAAAAAACTAAGAAAACAAGAGAGCCACATGGTCCGAAAGTACTCACGCGTGTATGAAGATCTCGATCTTGCGATTTCAGAGGAGAAGATTTTTAAAGTAACTTTGCTATTTAAGTTTATATAAACCATGTGACGCCTGGGGCAGGCCAGTTTTGAACAATGCTACATACCAAATACAAAACCTCTGGGCCTTGCAATGTCAGAGAAGATTTTTAAAGCCCACTTGCCATATAAGTCAACAGAAACCATGAGACCCTGGGGCGTGGCTTCGTTTTACCCCAGGGGCATAATTAAACAATCTTTGTAGTGGACCTCTATACAATGTTGCATACCGAATACAAAACGTCTGAGCCTTGAGATTTCAGAGCAGAAGATTTTGCTATTTAAATCTATATACACCATGTGACACCTGGGCTGTGGCCAGTTTTGAACCCAGGGGAGTAATTTTGACAAACTTTGTAGAGGACCACTTAAGAATGTCACATATTAAATATGAAAGCTCTCAGCCTTCCAGTTTCATAGGAGGAGATTTTTAAAGTATTAACTTTTAAAAATATATGTTTAACTTTGGTGACCTACATATGCAACAGATCGGAACATTTTGAACAAATTTAAAAGAGGGTCACCCAAGGATCATTCCTGTGAAGTTTGGTGAAATCTGCCCAGTGGTTACTGATAATTAATATTAAGTATTTCAATGCATTATAATGAACACAATGTTACACAGAACAAACAAGTAAAATTTCATGGCACAACACACTAAAAATTATTCCACAGGAACTTGCCAATAATTATTAATCAACCATTCACCACACTACTTGAAAATCACGTACCAGTAAATTAAACAATGTCATGGAACGCACATGCAGGATAATTGTTCTTATTTTGATTTTATTATATGCAGTCAGCAATAATTCCATGACAATCGTATGGTTTATATAGCAAAAGTATCAACTTATAGTCGACATGTGATGAACTTAAGTATTTCAAGATTGCTTTGACTACCATGCTGACAGTAAAGCTAGCCATACGATGAGTTATATAACATTAAACTATACCTGAGTTAGTTGCCAGGCCTATTTCACCATCTCCTGCGTCACCAATGCTGCTCAACAGTCGGTCTGTTAACGTGAGGATCGTGTCCACAGGCTCTTTCTGGGTCGTTTTAATGACAAATTGGTTATTAGACTAGCTTAGACTATGCGTCGAATAGTCAATGTAAAAAGTCTAAATCAGTCTAAGGGAAACAACTCCAAATGCACATGTTCACCAAATTGTTCTATCTCATTTTAATAAACATGGTGGTAACTTGAGGCCAAGGTTTTTCATCAACTTTATGGAATTTAGAAGTACATATCTTTATGAAGCTTGTATACATTCTGTATACACTTTTAATGCCAAACACTTGAATATGTCATTAACATGTGTATATAAATGACAAGTTAATTTCATGGCACAACTCACACATTATTAGACTAGATCTTGCCAACAGAGTGCACACTCTGGCTTGTTACTGGTCTTCATTACATCAAGCAACCAATGCCACTACAATTAATAATTGTCTTACAATACACTGTCTGACCCAAAGTGACAACACACAGTATCAAATGTGGATTCCTGCAAGTTTGATTCTGTGAGGACTGAACACATTTCCCCAGTTTTTTTCAACGTCCATCCAGTGGTTTCAGAGAATTTGTAAAAAGCAAACTACAAAATTCAGGGTTCTCATAAGAACCGGCCGCCGGCCGAAATAACCGCTTCAAAGCTTATGTTGGTCTGTTTAAATTTTCAAAAATTGCACATAATCACTTCTAGGATGCAACTATTTCCGCACGCATGTGCATGTTTTTTTCCAAAACAAACAACGTCTACACTGCAATATATGCACTCTTTCACATATTGCTCTTGACTGAATCCGCGTGTCAATTATCGATTTAATCTAAACGTAGGCGGAGTCTTATTTACTACCTTACCAGTTAGCCAATGAGAACGTTTAAAATTTCCGATATGCGAACAAGGGTGTATCTGTAGAACGTTTATCAAGCCCTCGATCCCATTTTACTTGGTAACGGTGCAAATAAACAGTAACACGATTTTCGCTGGGTATGCTTTGTTATCGGCATGCTTTTTGCCCCTCATTAGATATTAATTACTAAAAATGAAAATAAGTTAATATAATAATTATTTTTGAGAATTAATCAGTGCTTGAAGACTATGACGACTATGACATAATTATGTTTAGCAATTTGCGTACGCTGATCGTGCCTAGCACGTCACATGAAATGTTCATAGAGCTACTCATTTATAAAAAAAAATCGACAAACTAGATCTTCTATTATTTCTGAATGAACGAGCTGTTCAAAATCACCACTGAACACATATTATATTCAAAAACTGACGCTCCAACAACCCTTTAACAAAGTATTGGAAGTGATGTTCTGGTCGAAAGTGAAAGTAATAGTATGTCAGCGTCTTTTTTGTTCCAGTTCATTGATTAATGCACAAGCGAGTGAGCCTGCATTGTTCAGATATGCTAGCATCGATTGATGATGCCGTCCTTGTGTCAATCGTGTAACACGCTTTTAAGGCTACATGTCTAAGACATTTGAAAAAAAATGACCCCATTGCTATGGGTGTTGCTAACGGCTTGCAGTATCAGATAAAAAGCTACTTCATGACGTCACGCTCTTTCAGTAGTTTAAAAAAGACATAACGTCTCAGGTTTTTCATGGAGTTCTTTGTTTAAATGAGGAATACTGAAAAGTAATCAGAACAATGTGATGTTGTTTAGAGAATTTTAAATGTTACGTTGAACATGTGCAATTACATTTCTGATGGGTGTGTCGTAACAAGACGCCCTGGGCCCTCTAGATGGTTACATTTTCATTTTGGCCTATTCAGTCAAAAGTTATTGAGAACCCTGAAATGTTGACACCAGACGATGACTGACCACAACTGTGCAGCTCACACTTGAGCACCAAGTTCAGGTGAGCTAAAAATTCATTGATCAAAATCTTACTACATTAGGACGGCATGCCACTGAGGCAGCGACTGTTGAATACATTTATGTACCTTACCTTGGCACGACTTGGGGTTCAACCCTCGACTTGACAACTATCCCAACAACAGTCATTTCCACCTGGTAGGAAGGTCGGTACAGCTCCAGTGTCAGGTTCGAGTTTAATTGCTGCCTCTTACAGAACTGGAGTCCCTTGCTGACCAATCTGTCCTCTGTACATCAACTGTGTATACACAACAGATTAATAAGGCATTCATGTGGATGTTGTTTTGGTATAAAACACATTCTGTTATATTGACTGTTCTATTAAATAACTGAAGTGTAATTAATACATAAAAATTTCCCTGTTTTGTGGATTGTTTTGCTATAATGTAGAAATATAATTTTTTGTTAATACAATGATCCAGGCAACGAAGGTTACAATCATTAAAACTGAATAATCAACAGGACAGGTATTTAAGGCAAAATAATAAGCACACACACTGAATATAAACCTGAAAACACATAAACCATATACATAATTAAAACCATCACACTGGAGAGACTGTGTATGTAATCTGCCACAGCAGCAGACTAACCTGGGTGGATGACCATCACACTGGAGACTGTGTATGAAATCTGTCACAGCAGCACACTGACCTGGGTGGAGGACCATCACCCTGGAGAGACTGTGTATGTAATCTGTCACTGCAGCAGACTGATCTGGGGCCAGTTAACAAAACATCTGAAATTAAACTACATTAAAGTACATATAAATTAGTCAATCCCTAACTGTTATGTAAACAACAGTAAACAATACCAATGATATTTAGTGAACCCGTAGCCCAATGTCATTTGCAAGAAACCTACACTTTAACAGTGTCATATACATGTATAACAATAATGCACAATGTCATACAAATGTTAGGAACAAGAGGCACACAAGTGCCTGTATAGCTCAACTGGCATATTCAGATTGGAGCGACAAAAACGAAAAATTATGACTATAGGACAAACATAAGATTTAACTAGAGCTGTTCTGGAAAACAGCCCTAGCCCTGACATTTCCCAGTTTCAGCATTCTCATAGTACAAGCAAGCTGTAATCTGGAGTGGGATTCAGGGGAGGAAACTAAACCATCCTTTATCAAATGGTTCCTGCTCATGAGTTCTAATTACTTTTGACACATCCCAGAGCAACAGATAACTGCTTTTTCCAAGAAGTAATAATCTGGGAGTAAATGTACGCTCCCTCCAGAATTTTTGGGGGTAAATGTACAGTCTAAATAGGATAATTGGTGTTTAATTTACATCCAACAAACTTTCGACTATGTGGAGAAAATTGAATATTAGCAACACCATTTGAATACCATACAGGTAGGTATTTTGTCTCATGATACATGTTTGCATTACGGATATGTTTACAGGGGTATGGAAATTCTATGCCCGACTTGTCTGATGTTGGCAATTTTACCATCGGACAAGGAAATTTTCCTGCCTACTTGTCTACGGACAAGGACAAATTCAGGGTGTGAAAATGATGTTTCATCTTATTATTATAATAAACAAGAGGCTAATGATAATCAATTATTTTTTTGTCTAAATGTCAGAAAAAGATTTAAATTCACGATGAAGTAATTTTAGAAATAATAAACAAAAGACTAATGATAATCAATGACTTTTGTGTTTTCGTTTCAGGAAAAGAGTCAAATGCACTATCATTATCATCATCTTCATACTCAATGGTTCATATTTTCAATATTGTCAAAATAATAAAAATAGAATTCACTGACTATTTCAAATTCTTCAAGAATTCTGAGTCTTTATGGAAGATACGTTCAGGCGAGACATTACTACAACCATTAGATGATAACTGACTGTCAGTCATATCAAAACATTACCGTTTGACTCAAAATTCTACATTTTATTAAAATGTAAACAAACAATTGCCACTAGAAGGTCGCGGTCGCCTTTTTTTAAACTTTTGTTTCAGGTTTGTTCATTTGTTAGTTTTTAACAATAATTTCACAACGATTCGGTCATGGTAACATAAAGCAGTAATGGTGATTGAAAAAAAACACTTACCTTTATCGAAGACCGGTTAAATCCAAAGTGCAATGATACGCGTCAAACCAATATTTATATCGAAATGTGTGAGACTTAAATGTGTCTAATTTGTTATTCAGGGCAATGGCCTACTGCTGTAAAAGGGGAGTAATCAGTTCATAACGCAATCAAAAGGTCAAAGTCAACAAATTCCTTAAGAATGTACATTATACAACACAAGTTAGATAATATTTGTATTTATTTCAAAAGATCAACTCTAAAGTCCTTAAAAATAAGAGCAATTAAAACTAATTTCAGTGCAAATTTTGTGACGTCATTTCAAACGACGTTTTCTCAAAAAGACGCTTGCCGAATTAGCACCAAAAGTCTCAGAACACGCCACTTATACTCGTACATTTGAATAACAAATTGTGTTTTATTCATTACTTAATGAAAATATATAGTAGGAAGTCCTAGAACAAAAGCTATATTTTTACTTGGACGAGTGACTGTTGCTTGCGGACAAGTAGAATTTTGCAATGAACTTGTCCATGAACAAGTACATACTTCTGATATTTCCGCTCCAATTATTCATTTTTTGAACTTCTGTTATCAGTGCAATTATTTTGTTAATGTTCATTATATAGTCAAGCTCCATGAATGTCACATTCTTTGTAAGCTTTTGGAATAAAGGATTTTTCTTGCGTCATCTGTAGTCTAATCAACTGACCTAATATGCACAACTTTAGTTTTAACCACTGGCAAGTAATAACGTTGTGAATTCAGTTTCTATGCACAGATTGTGAAAGTTCTATTGACACCAAAAACAGTTTGTTATAATTTGAGTCGTATGCACTGGTAGAACTTGTCTCCATTGTCTCCTTAAGTTGGAAGGATATAACACATTAATCACTGGAAATAAGTTGGAATGCTGTTAAATTAAAGCCAATGAATCCATATTGAGCTCAAAATAAATACCACAAACATTAATATTATTTGATTTAATCACACAAATTAGCATCAACCCATGTTAAGAAGATTTATCAAACTTGCTGTAGTTATATAAGCAATTCGTGAAATGGAAATATTTTACAACCCTGAATAATATCGTCATTCAAGACATATTTGGTGGCTTTAATATAAATTGCTTATTTGGATTTCACTGACTCGCCATACAGATATACTGTGTCCAAAATATAAAACATATTATACTTCATAATGTACTGCCTTTAAAGACAACGTTTGACCTGCATGCATTAATTGGCAGGTGATATAAATACAAAATTTGCATCTTTTTTTACAGTAATCACATAATATGGTTAAACTTTTTATCCCGACATTGGCAGGACTTCAGCGTAACTTCTTTGACATACCTGAAGTCCCTATAAACCAGCGGTCAATGATACAGTTTAAAGTAACGCATAAACACTCGATGTTAACAAATAGAACCAAGTGTAAAAATATTATTTGGGATAGAAAACCAATTGAACATAACTGAAAAATTGATTGAAGAGTTAGAGATACTTTTTATATGAAAAAAGGAAGACTGTTGGATGTTATTTTCCACGCTGACATAAGCGGCACATTAAAATAATCGAGTTAAAGATAACAAAGTTCCGCTGTATTACTAAATGTGGAGACAAACCACATTTCCACACAGCTTTGTAAGTAAAGCAAACAAAACTCATCATAGTTTTGTCTGAAAATCTTGTGTGATACAATACTTTTCTTTTGGAAACATTTCTGCTGGGTTTTAATTTCTCCTTAAAACAAAAACAAAAAATACATTCAATACATAATACAGGCGTGTAACAAGTAACATCTCCATTACAAAATAGCAAATTCTTAAAGTACCAAATCAAGTCTATCGAAAAACCAACCACTTCCCTGCTGCCATTAGGCCTGTCCCATACGTTGGCTGGCGTTACTGATCAATAACTGCTTCCACTCGGGTGACGACGAGGTTCTTACTTTACTCAGCGATGCCCTCTTTTACGAATAAGTTCTGAAAACAAAAATGTATGATAAATTTTTTAGTTTAGGCCAAAGAAAAAATATATGTGGTTCAGTGGTCACTGCATTTTTAACTTAAAAACTAAATAACAATCATGCTTGTATTTGGAAAATCGTTATAGGAAAACTAACCCAGAAATTTCATACTAAATCATTTAGGTTGTTTTCCCTTTGGTAAAACTATAGGTCGTGAAAACTGAACCATTGATATTTTTTCCTTGGCCTAAAAATTGTATAAAATAATTGTAATATCTTGCATAATAAAAAATGCATAAGATTCAATTTTTTTTTTTTTTAAAGACTCTAGGTGTTTGTCTTTATTTGTCTTAATCCCTGTTCGATACCAATGAAACCAAAAGCCAGAGTGGTGTAGTAGATAGAGCAGTGGACTACGGACCTGTGTAACTGGAGTTTAAATACCGGTATAAACCTTCACTACTTCCCTGCTTATTTTAATGTATAATAATGTTGTTCATATGAAAATATAAATGTATGCTATAAAATGTCTATAAAAATACATTACTTTGTGTGTAAATATGCATGTACAACGTAGATTAAAAAAAACAATTATAAATTATATTTATTTTCGAATCGAACTTTATTAACAATAGTTTTTTTTACATGGAATACTTAAAAAAGGTTATACCTGTCAGCTTTCACAAGTTTTCACAACTAAATACAAAAGTTTAGATCCAAATTGTTTTAGATCTTAATAATTGCAATTTTTCACCAACAACATAAATTTTCAGTCATTGTAATTTACATTTCAAAAATAACTTAAGAATTGGAATACCTGTTTACTTCATTGGCTGTTGAACGTTTTGCAAAACTTTACCTCCGGTAATGGCGTTAGGCTGGAACTCAGTCAACCACGTTTTTCGCACTTATTTCTGTGCATGGTTTCCGCATCGTTCAGGAATGCTTCGTTTTCAGGATCGGGGTCGTTGCTGTCCCTCAGTGTGTAAGGGCTGCAGTATGTAACAAGAAAAACAGCATCAGTACATTTCTCTTCAACACTGTAGATTATAGTGCATTATATATTATATACATATGTTTGCACCAAAATTGTTATAAAAAGAGCATGGATTCATCAGCAGCTAAAACATCAACAACAGTAACAATACCCACCTGGTAGGTCATGGCCACGATGTTGGAACTGTCAGATGTGAATTGTGTGAATGGATTATTAGTACATCAGCATGTTCTGTTCCTGAAAATGAAAACAATTATCTACTGGAACCAGTTAAACACCAGGCCCCTTGTTCACAAAACAAGCAGAGTCTGATTTTCATGTTCAAGATGAACTTGAGCCAGATATTTCAGGATCAGGTTCAAAAATGATGTTCACTACAATCAGGATCAATTTAAATTTTCGTCAAATATATAGTATTACCAACAAGATTTTGAACTCTTAACAACGTACATTTGCTCTCTGATATGAAGATTTTAATAAAAAAACAAAACAACAATTATGTCATTTTATCAAGTAGAAAAGTTATTCCGAAAATAAAATATGTTTGATATTCCACTCAGTTGAGCAAAAAGATCAAGATCAGCTAAGACTGATCCTGATCCGGTAATTGATCCTTTATGAACACGGGAATAGTTGTGAGATATTATTTAATGAGTGGTTCTGTTACTTAACAAAGAATAGTTAAGCGCCTTCAATAGGTTGCTCTTGCTCTAGTTTAATGAAATTTGATAAAACTTGATGACATCTTTAAATACATTATATTTTCCTCTGTATTTGATACATTACGTTCTTTATTCCAGAGCTATACTCAATGAAACAATTATATATTGACATCTTTACAGTGGAACAACCCATTAATTTCCTGTAGAGGTCAGAGAGCAGTATATTTGATGGTGGGTTGAATAGTTGTCGACAACAATGGCTGTAGTCTTTCTGTGAATCTACAACAAACCGAAGTCCAGTCATGAGCATCGCTGTTTAAAGAATGACGTCACAATAAATCAAGATAATAAACGAGGGTCTCACATTGACTGTTGTTCTGTGAGCTTTTATAGAATTTATAAAACATAATTTATGCCATCCTTAAAAAATTGATTGTTTGCGGTTTCGCGACCTAGCATTTTGGAGGTGGGTAGGTAGGATTTTGTTTTCTGTCTGATAAGATAAAATATACAAAGTAATGATGAAGTGTCATATCATGCAATACTGAATGTGGAACTACACTGGCAAACACTAATAACATATGCATTTTAATAATTCAAGGTAAACATACAAAGCCGAGAAATCCAATTATGGTACATTTAAAAGATTGCATTTAGCAAAAAGAAAAATATATACCGAAATGTAAACAAAAAAAATCAGCGGACGGCAAAAGAATTTAGGATCTGAGTAATTTCGATGAGTCGGTCGCACAACTGCAAACAATCAATATTTGAGGTATGGCCTTAGCTGATTCAATTCATCATATGAAAAAGAGCTGTCTTAGGACAGTGCGCTTGACTATTCATACCTTGTTAGAGTTATGGGCCTTGGTCTGTGACCTTACATAAAGTGCCTGAAGACATGTACGGATTTTCAACTGAATATCATGACTTACTAGTAGTTACAAAGATATGTAGTTGCAAGCAAACTTTAACCTGAATATTTCTAAGTACAAAAAAAACATAATTCTGATAAAATGCGGGTTACAGTTATGGACCTTGGTTCAGTGACCTTATATAATGACCCTGAATACATGTGTAAAGATTTAATTGAATATCTATAGCACTGGGAGCTTGGAAGTTCAGACTCAGCATGAAGCACTTGCTAACACGCAGTCTCAAGCCCTCGACCACATGTGCACTGCTGTCATATTCAGTCTGCAAGCCAAGAGCGCACAGGCCTCTCCATCTAATTATTATAGACATAACACACATTTCAAAAGCCTAAACAATACACTATCCATAAAAACATTTGGTTGCAGTAATGAAATATATATTTTCCTCAAGAAAAATGTACTGGTTCTACCCAGGTAACAAACTCAAGAATGTTTCAATAAGCCACCTACTGGTCACTGAAACATCACCTGATCCTGTGTAAAGAACAATCCTTGGACTATAATACACAAGCTATGAGTCATAGTGTATAGGGTTAGTTTATTCTACCTAACTGTTATATGCTCAATTCAGATTAAGTGAATTTCATAAATTATAGTTTAATAGACATTTTTAGAAAGGAGCAGAATGATGCTATGTGACACCATTTTTAGAAAGTTATGATAAACGGTTGCTTTAGTACCGAAAATCAAGATGAGGTATAGCTATTGACTCAAAATAGTGGAACTTCCATATTAATATCGTCCATCATCATCGTTCAATTTACTTAAACAACTTCTCTGAAACTGCTGGATGGATTTTAACCTAACTTGTCAGGAATGTTCCTAGGATGGTCCTTTAACAGTTTTACTTATATGGCTACCGGTATATTGAAAAATGGAAAATCTCAGAAACCACTGGTTTGATTTCTAAATAATTTAACACAAATGATAGGAACATTTGGTTTGCTGGATACTGTACGTTGTAAAACTGTCAACAAACACTTGCTTTTTTAACTTGCCGAATATCGTGGCACCGCAAATGACATCAGACTATTAACAATCGGTGATATACACGACATTCCACACAAAAGATGATAAATATTAGCTAGTTTCATAACGTAGAAGTGTCAACACTAAACTGAATTTAACACTCCTTAAATACCATTCATTTAATGGATATGTTTAAAATTGTTTGATTTATATTGCTTTACTTAAAGACGTTCGCAACAAAAAGAAAATAATTGGGTTAATTTCTCCTTTTGCTTCGTTATTTCTTTATTTTTTATAGGTTACAATATACTTATTTCAATTAATAAATATAAATCTTTGAAAGTCATTAAGTTCCAGTCAATGGTTAAAGTTCATAAAGCATTATAATTATCAAAACCACACGTATACAATGTATTGCCAAACAAATCAGTTTTAAAAAACATCCATTAAATAACTTTATTCTATTTTAAGACGAAACATCAAAAAGGCTACACAGGTACCCTATTTAAAGTCCAATATATCCCAAACAAGTTCCTTGACCCATTCTTTTTATTAATGTTTTGATGTCAGTAAACATTGTTGCATGTATGTGCGAAAATTTAAGAAAATCTGTCGTTTGGAACAAAATATATTGATGCATAATAAATGACGCTTCAAAAGGTATTATTACTTAAATGTTCAGCCAAATTCATTACTTTAACAGTAAATATAGGTAAAGCGCTTTTTTATTATCAAAACATACTTGTATATTGCCAAATAAGACATGTGAAAACATATCATCAGTTGAAAGAACCATAACCTTGTTTGAAACAAGCTCCCATACATATACTTAAAACATTTGATAAAAAATCCAATTGAAAATAGTGGCTTCGACAGGTACCGTATTCAAAACCCAATATATCCGGAAAAAGGCCGGCGACCCCTATTTTTTGACACTGTTTTAGTTTCAGTTACAATGACACATGTATATGGAATTTTTTAACAAAATCTGTCGTTTGGAACAAAAGATATTCGAATATTTGATTATTAATTGATGTTTTCCATGGCATATTAAATGCATAATTGACCTCATTAAGTGTCCATTAAAAGTCATGTTTTATGGTAAATATAGATAAAGCGCGTTTTATCATTAAATTGCACTTGCATATTGCAAAACGAAAGTTTAAATAAAAGATGCATTTAAAAATCTCCGTCCTTGAATGTAAACGCTTATATAATTGAACATTGCTAGTCACACAAACTGAAATAGGGCTTCGACAGGTACCGTATTTAAACCCCATATTTTCGGAACAAGGCCGGTGACCCCTATTTTTTAACACTGTTTTAGTTTTAGGATACATTGGCACATGTTTGTGCAAATTTTTAAGAAAATCTGTCGTTGGAAAAAAAATGCACGAAATTATTGCGAACGTCTTTAATGCTTTTCTTATTTTTCAGTTAAACTTTTTTTTAATGACATATTTAACTTTTTTTTACCTCGTTAGTACCTTTACATCAATCTAAAAAATACTGACCATGACTCTTTTGATTTATGCATAGGAATGCATAGGCATTGCCGAAAAAAAAATTACCCATGTGCCATACCTGACTGACAGTAAATTTACCTTTATCAATAAATATATGGTTATATTATAACATAATTTAAAATTAAGAAGAAAGAGACATAACAAAAAGACTATTTTGTGTGCAATTCATGTGGCGAAAAATCTGTATGTGCATCAGCGTTTTGAATAACTTCAATTACAGGCTAAATGGTTTCCAGTAAATACTACTTGAACTGTGCATGTAGGTAATATATTCATTATATGAATATTATTCTATTGTCAGTGAACAATATAGCAGTACGTATTTTGCTATATGAACAGGTTCATTGATATAAACGACATCGGAAAGGTAAAAGAATCAAAGTTTTATTTACACTACACATATAGTTTGTGGTTTGTTTAACATTATGTTTTCATTTAAGATAACATTATTAAACATGAAATCAAATATTTAAAATAACAACAGAACAATAATCAAATAGAAACATAACGATGTCAACAATGCATTTAAGTAAATGATTAAATACATGAAATATACATATATCTGTATTGCCTCTATTTTCTGAAGATTTACATCAGTTATACAGAACAGACATGCACAGGAAATGAAATTAATGTACAAACATGCATAATATAAACATGAGAAAAGGCAAACATATAATGAATATACTGTTATAGTATAATAGTGATCATAAACACGATAAAGAGTACATTAGCACTATACAATGTTTATGTTGCGTTTGTTTATCTTGCTGCTGAAGCTCCCTAGATGTATGAGATGGTTGAACACTTCAATGAAATACGAACTATGTTGTAGATTATAGGCTTCTGGGACCATATTCACAAAGAAACTTAAGTTATTTCTTAACCATCTTATTGAGTGTAAAATGTTCATATACACTCAATGTTAACTATTGTACTGTACGTTGTTGCTATTTGGCAATGGCATTCTAATACTGATGGCATTTTTAAATGTTACTTTGTGCTGCACTGTTTTCAAAGGAATAATACTGTTAAGGACATTTCCAGATTTAAGGATAAAGATGAAATTTAAGATGCTTTGTGAATACATGTACCAATTCTGGGATAGTACGTCAGATCAAGGACAGTGGAATAGAATGGGTTCCAGTTCGCTACACATAACTTGTCATGAACACTTTGCATAGGTGATGGGCTGATCGGGCGGTGTCTTTCAACACAAGCAAGACAGGAACAACATAAGTTTGAGGCTGTCTGGACGAATCCGTGCTACCTTCCATATGGTGGCTGCAGTGAGGCTTTTTGAAGAAAACAAAATCCATGTCTTGTTTGAGTCGCGTGCGCCATTTTCTCACACGTCTGTATTGCCTGCTTTCATTTTGAAGTATATCGTGTAATGTTGTACGGTAGCTGATATTTGTTCAATATTCTCATGATAACTGGTATGAAGCCAAGGTTCTGGTGTTTACACAGCTCATTAGGTGAATAAGATGTGGCATGGCTAATTCGCTGATATACGACATAGTAGTCGGAGAAAAATGTGTTTTTGGAGGTCATGTGTGTTTCAAGCAACGACATTCCCATCAGACCGGTAACCATGTCGGAGTAAGAAGGGTCGGACAGATCTTGAGTACGTTTACGGCAGTAGTGGTGGGATTTTTCTAATTGCTGCATATCTGCAATGGAGATAGTTTTCCATAGCTTGCATCGAACAGAGCTTTGGAAAGAACGGACAGAACGGTGGTATACCTCGGACTCATTAACCTGCCAATGACCTTTCTGCATGAATATATTACTGATCCGTTACGATGAATACTTAGTTTCTGTATTGGAATCATGTTTAAATCAATTTAAGAGTATGCAGTTATATTAGTATGTAACGCGTAAAACATGTGATCGAACAAAACCGAGTGGAACTATAGGTTATTATTCAAGCGCGTAATTAATGCTAATAGAGTTTACGAGTGTCAGGTCACTGTGTCCGAGTTATGGAAAAGAGCATCGCAGTAACGTGAAGTTTTCACCGTATCTTCTGGACGCTGCGTGACAGGACAGAAGCGTTCCTCCAAGTGCCTGCTTGATGATGTCTCTGTCGTAGGGTATTTTCCTTGAAATGTATGGTACCATGATCCATGTGAAAAGATACGGCTCGGCATTTTCCTGTTAATTTCTGATGTGATTCAATTTGAACACTAGCCCATTTGTCAAAACAAGTACATATTTATATATTTGTCAAACATCAAATTCAGACTGCACAGACGGACGGACGGAAGGACATGGCGGCGACTATATGCTCCCCCGAAATTTTTCGGGAAGCACAATAAAACAGCATCCAGATTAAATGTTAGTTCGGGACCGGCGTATTTCAGATGGTAATAGGTGACAGTGTTGATAGAAGCACTTCTGTTGTTCGGTAGACCATTGACTAGCCTTTGCAGTCCTACGTTGCTTGTTTCGTAGCAAAGCTCTCAGTCGGAATAATTTTTGCTTGATGTCGTAAGATAAGATATTACGCACTGATCTACGAAGTGTTTGTGCTTGGGGTCAAACTCAGGGTTCTCTGCAAACAAGTACAGTTTTCTTGACGTATGTGCTCTATCTGTTGAGTGTCCAGTTGATCGTTGTTTCACGCTTGCCTTGAAAATCTAATTCACAACCTTGCTTTTTGTTTTTGGAGCACTTAGTGTTGACAGCTTTCCAGAAAGCGTGTTGATCGATTTCGGATGTAGTGTCTTTGCTGTAGTTTCACGTGGTCATAGATGTGGTATCTGCAGAAGTGATACTTGAGCGAGGGATAAGCTCAGTCAAGGTAGCACTCACTCTTTGGCCCAACTAGTTTGTACAACAGTTACTGCACATCAAAACAAAACAATAATTGCTAACTAGCTGATAAATAACATAACAATTATACAAACATTATCAAATTAAAAGTCATCTTCCCATGCCATAAGATCACAAATGTGCAACAGGTGAGTCTATTATGTTAGTTTGTAATAGTTTAATTGCATTCTTAGCTTCGTAGATAAAAACGTAATAAATTACGTCAGTTTTGAAAGTATGTTCTGCCTTTATCTATCGCAGAAGGCAAATGAATGATTTTGTTGTTTGTGTAAAACAATATTTGATACTACTGAAAATTAAAATGTTCAAATCTCTTAATCAGAATGCATCCAACACTACACGCAGATAAGTCTGATTGTTTTTCATTCTACATATGTAATGACAATTTAACTTCAAGCACAAAAATCACTTTAATAATAAACAATAATAAGTCATCTTCGGCCATAAACAAAATAAAATTAACACATTTTACGTGTATTCATTTAATATTACTTACGTAAACAATACTGAAATGACCAATGTATTGTCATTGCTGATGCTTTTCTTCTACCACTTCATATTTAAAAAAAAAAGAAAAAGTATTTATATAATGTAACAGTGTCATGTGTTCAAGTTTTTTTAAATCAAAAATACATTTCTTACATGTATGTAGAAATAGTAAGTGTTATGTACACGTATATTTATGCAGATACATAACTTCTTAACTGAAATTGCTCGTGTATTTTGGCATACAGAATACCGTATGTCAACTTATTCAGTTCAGGACAAACACAAGTATGTTCTACACATAGTATTGTACATCAGTTCTAATATTCAAAGAATACTTTACATTTTCTAAACAAATAACAATATTTGTAAAAATACATGTATCTGAAATTACAAACACATTTCTGTTTTGTAACATAACATGATATAAAAGTTCCAATGCACAACAACATATTGTCATTGAAATTAAAATCACTTGCTTATACAAATATCAGATGCATGTAAAAGTAAGCTTTTGCACTTTGAACACAAAAGAGTGTGTTGTTTCACTGTCCCAAAATGATGGAGCCTGTGTTGTTGCATACTGCCACTGGGTACATCACTCCATCTTTGCCTGTAGCCAGAGTAGCCACAATAATGGAGGAGCTTGTGCTCGTAACGGTTGGTGAGTAGACCGCATCGCCGCTGGGGCTCACAGCACACTTGTATTTTGCAAATAGACTAACATCAAGATATTTAATTACTTTATTTAATTACTTTAAATTTTATATAAACACACAGCAGTGATATTGTATTATCTTTTATGTGTTGTTTGGTTTTCATAAACATAGAAAATAATACACTTTCATGTTATACATAAAATCCAATAAAAGTAAACATATAAGATTTACTGTACGGTTCTGTATCAGTTCATTGTCTGAAAGTTTGACATGTTCATATGAGACTGGTGAATTAGAACTGAAGTTTAACACAATTACACTGAACAAAAAAGATACCCAGTAGAATGAGCATGTACACCGTTATAACCGTGATAAACTGGACACCGTTCACAGTCAATGCGACTTCATTTGGAGTGATCAGACACACGTCCAGTGGAATATCAGGCACAAGACAGTATGTGACCACCTGGTACTGCTGGTCCAGAAGCTTTATTGTGTCATTATTCCAGTCTACAACAATGATCTGACAATCAGGGAGAACGCAAATGCCTCTGATATCGCAAAGGGTTGAATCAATAAACTCTGACTTTCCCTTCACACTGAACACCTGGTCTGACTTCCCCAGCAATGTCAATGCCTGTTGAACTGTGTGCAAACATTTTTTGCTGGCAATATAGGAGAGTGCCTTATTATCCCCAATTTTCTGCATGGCTTCATGGAATTGTTTCAATTGATCCTGAAGCCCGGTGCTGTTGTGAATAGCACTCTTAACAAAATCTTTCAGGTTTATAAGTTCATCTTTCATTTCCTTCACATAACTATTATCGAATTCATCCAAAATGACCTTTATTTTCCCACACATTTCTTCCTTTATGTATTGCTCATTTTCATCAGAACTTTTATCAAATTCATCAAAAATGAAATTAATATGATGAGGTATTTCTTCTACCATGAATCTCTCATGTTCATTATATATGCAAATAAAGGAGCTTGTGCTGCTAATAAATGTTTTCTTCTGCTGGTGCAGCTGAAGTTTCACTTGGTTTATACAATGTATTATTCTATGTAACGATTTTTACCGGTAATTTCGATAAAATGTAAACATCAATCTGTACAATAATAATTATACAAGACATGGTGTAAACATAGTTCCACATGCATGCATTAGAAACAACACATCAATCTCAAAGTGACCATAGAACATCTGCCAGCAATTATTTTGTAGATTTGTGTATTTGTGCCATGGTATCAAAATAATGTGGAAGGTACACAACAGTATTTAAATGAAAACATGATGAACATATTGGCAACAGATCTCTGTGCAGGCAGAAATATTTGAAAACGTAAATGTGGGTCTATGTTCACCAATTCATTATCTACTTTGTTGAGCACCAACAATAGTTATAGCGTGATAGTTTTGAACTTATTTAAAAGATATTGTGTCCTTCCATTGAATTCACAAATTCGTTGCCCACAATTGTTGCTTGATACAGATTCACGGGTGATTCTGATGTAACACCAGTTTCAAAATTGACCAGAATATGAACAAACGCTGTCCTGTTTAAAAGGACAATATTTATCTTTGTTTAAGTCAGTTCTAAATTGTTTGCCACAGAACCACTGTATCACAATGTTAATTTCAGACCAAGATGGCATCGACAATAAAAACTGGAAAATAATGGGTCTCTAAAGGACCTTTCCCATGTGTCATTGCACCCTGCCCAATACTTGTCACTACAACGAACTACATGGACATGTGAAGAGCTTGCAAACTTTGCAAATAGTAATAAACGGAACTGACTTTCATTTGTAGTGATTGTGCCCTGCAACTACAAACAATGGTAGCCATGCAACAATTTTACAATTAGGTCCAAATGTCACGGAACAGCATGTATGGAATCATTGCATCCTCTGCCAGCATGGTGTATTCATTCCCTCCCTTTTGTGTGATCTGCACTTGTCTCTCATCTGTGTTATGGTGGCAGGTTATACATATCACAGGTGCAAACTGTATCCTTACAAGAAATAAAGACATTTGTTTAATGCAGTTTTATCAAATAAGTACAAAATGGCCTAAAAAACCAGCAAAACATGTGCGATTTACAATTCATCACAATAGGGTTCAATTTTTTTTCCATAACTGCCCTTCCATAGTTCAAACATTCGTCTGTACTATCCCTGCTGGGTAAGTTTATTATTTCCAACCTATTTTGGCAATAAATAATTAATTATTAATATTCTTATGTATTAAACTGAATCATTTCTACCAGAATACAACAAGGTCGATTAAATTTAATATAATATTTTCGTCATTTTGGTAACAGTCGCGAAAATATATAACAAACCTCTATTTGTTAACACATTCTAACTAATTTGGAAATATTAAGCAAAAAATACTTTGACAACATACTTATTAATGTGTTTGTATTAAATTTGTTTGGAACCCACTTTGTGTCATTTTAACTTCAGGAAAATAATGTTATTGCTTTTTGGGGGGTTTCCCATCACTATTTGTTTCTAGATTTTATATAGCGTGAATGTTTTTCATAGCTTTATTATTTAATTTGATAACATAACTGTTGCAATTAGTTTGAGGTTGAAATGTAGATTGACTGGACTATTTTATGATTGTCCCTAGCATATTTTCTCTTTAATCTTTCCCGTCATGGATTTTGATCCAGCCATTATTTAATTGCATTCAAACCCCACTGTCCACAGTCTATGTTTAATTGGTTTAAAATAATGTGTTGACATTGCGTACCAAATTCTGTTAGGCATTGACTTAGACCAGAATAGAAACCATGTGACATCTGTGCCGTCGTCTGTGTTGAATTACATTGGATCTTGAGATTGAAATCAATTTAACATTAATAACAGTAATACATGAACTTTATTTCTCTTTTCGGAAAAACAAACACACATACTGAACATATACAAAGATTCATAATAAAAAGCATATACTTGTCAAATATTAAAAATATATCAAAATCGTGTGCATTCCAGTACAAAAAGGTAAATATGTAATCATACTTAAATGATACAGAGACAGATTAGGTTCTACTGTAAAGACAGGCGTACGATACATAAGCATAAAAAGCACATTAAAGACGATTTCTACATTTTTTTCCCTTCCATGAAAATTTTTCATTTTCACATATTTTGCAGATGTTTCAATGCCTGATACAAAGAAATCATAAAAATGGCGGTCTTCGAATTAGATTTTTTTGGAAAATGCATGTAAATGACCTACCCGTAAATGCATTTTAGAAATAATTTGTGTTGCTTTCATTTTAGCAAAAAATGGTATTGACCATTGATTGGTAAAAACGTGTCGACATTCTATTGGTTGAAATGGCTTATTGTAAGAAATCAATAATATTATATTTGTCAAACATGCTTTTTCATCCATTTTTTGTAAAACAATTCTACATGTTGTAATCATATACAAGATTGGTTTTGACTATAGAAAAAAATCTGTTCCGTACAAATTCCCGAATTTTCTGTATTTAATACATAATTATATGCTTACTAGACTGGAGAAAAGAAAACAGGGTGCTTGTTTTCGAGAAGAAAAAGTTTACATGTGCGTAATCGATATTTTTCTGTTTAAAAACAGAATGGAATGAAAGTCATTATTTATAACAATGCACTTATAAAAGTTAATAGATATATATTATATATAATTATTTTAGTAACAGCCGTTGATTATAACTATGTACAAAAAGTTATTACAGCCAAAACACTTTCACATTTTGAAGATTAAAATCAACTTCACTGATGCGCGAAAAGATGCGCAGAAAAAACTACCGAAATGGTATTTAAGTTCAATTGACAACACTAAAATATGGGTGCGAAAGCGTGTAACTTATTATTATAGCAATGAGCGCATACAGCAATCCTTAACAAACAACTAAATTTAAACATGATATTATAATCGCAAATCGCAATTTCTTCTGTTCCAACTATACGCGAAGAAGTAAACGTGTAGCTTGATGGCCATAAAATCATAACTATAATGAGAATTAGACGAGACTGTCACTTACTTCATGTATACTGCATTAAATCATCATATATCGGAAATCCTGTTATATAAGTAATTTATGTATTTACCAGCTTTACAGTTTATCTTAATTTTGAAGAGGGTCATCAACCGTGTTATTATAATAAGCAAATTATGTGTAAACGTTTTAGTTCTGTTATAAAGCTGGTTGTTAAACAGTAAAATCAGCACAATCATAAACATGTAATGGATTAAAAACGAAGGGAATTTAGGTGAAACATGAAAATATACTATCCAAAATTAAATAATATACATACAAAGCTGACAACTTGAATGTAGTAATAGTTTGCACCAACGTTTGAAAAAAATAATACACATGCAACTGAAGTTATCACTGAAGGTTATCATACTCCCAATTCACATTCAAGTTTTTATTAATTATGAGCCGTGTAAGTCAAACAAGAACCACAATCTGTGTACAAAGTATGGTCATATAAGTAAACACAATCGTAATGCGGCAATACATTTCATCATTATATCGGTAATGCTTCCTTTCAAAGTGGTGTTTTGCAAAGGAACGAGCTAATAAAGCATTGTTTGTGACCGTAGAAAACATACTTGATCCACGGTCATCTAACATATGGGACTATAAATGTCATACCTTCATTTACAGCATAAAACACAAGAGTACTTTAAAACGTGTCCACATTCACTCGAACACCACACGCATCAGATTGACAGTAACATCGTTTTCAAGGAGTGAGGTGCTTTAGTTTTTCTTCATTACAGATCGTTCTTTAGCAGCGAATGTGGATCTAACAAACCCTTTCACAATTGTCCAAGAGCGTTTACGAAGAAAATTATTTTGTTTAACGAGCTCTTCACACTGATACTTTAATGGCAACTGTTTCAGGAAAAAACACTTTGGTAAACCTTGCTGGACTACGCCCTTTTCTTCATTGGACCAGGGTGTTCTTATTCCTTTCGTCGTGTACTTGCCTGCACCTTAAAAATTTGGATGGTAAATATGGGAAATAGTTATTCCATATTGCAAAGCATTTCTCATTTGAATTGATTAGATGCTGTTTTGTTTTCAAAATCCAGTCAAAGTTAATATTGATGTTAAAAGCTAGCAATCGTGTATCCTTTAACGAAGTCACTCATTTTTTGAGGGGAAAGGTAACATACCCTCTTTTGTTTCACTTAATTTGTATCGCGAAGGTTAAACATATGTTGCAGTCCATCCAGAAATATTAACTGAAAGTTCAAATTGTGATGCCTAGGACAGACCAGACAGCCACGCAGACAATACCAACTCAGTAACCCTAGGACAATAATGATAATGATGTTATGGAAGATGAAAACCAAAAAAAAAAACAATTGTACAACTGATGATGCCATGCACATACACTAGTTTTCAACGCTGTCAAAGACCAGCTTGTTTGCTAGAACAATACTGTTGTAAAATGTTCGAAATATATCTTAACTGGAAAATGACACAAACTTTGACTTACTAGTTTTTTTCCGGCTTGGCTGCTCAGACCAATCAGAGTCGGAGTCTGTCTCAATAATGTCATTTGCAACCCTGCCAGCACTGTCAACAGCAACTCTGTCCTCTGTTATGTCCTTTTCACCACTTGACTGATTTTCATCTCAATTATTTTTTAATTATTCATGCAATTTCTTTTCCGTGTTTAGCTTGATCTAAATAGTATATCTAGACAGTATATTTAACAATCAATACTGTATTTTAAATATAGAACAGGAAACTAATTATAACAGGCATATCTTTGAGAAATAAATTTCAAATGGCATTTACAAATAAGTCTAATCAATGTACTCTTGCAAAGTAAATCAATTTGTATAATACAAAATGAGCCCGAAAGAAAACACTAGAAGTAAATGATGGCACAAGTTGCAAGACAAATGATTATCTTATATGGAATAGGCGATGTAGCATCAAATTCCTCTAAATATGCTTACAATGACTGCAAGGGCAATACAATTTGCAATACAAGCCATTACTCTTATTTCATTAAGTATCATTATTTGGACACCGACATCAACTAATTAACTAAAATCTCATCTAAATCCTTATCCGTTACAGATGTTATATTTCCAGTATGCCCACCTTTTCTTTCAGTCCATTTGTCTTGGTACATTTTTAACAATCCATCTGCAACTTTGTAGGCATCATTATCACCTTTCTGAGAAGAAATATTTCCCCGAATGTGTGCACATGTCTTTGGATTTTGTCCAAGCTTTTGAGCCAGAGTATGTTTACTTCAAGATTGATGGCTCTTTTGAAATCCTGCGATATCTTTCACGGCCTTCAGTACATTATCCCATTGATGTGCAGACAGGCATTGTGATAAGGTTTGCAGTGAAGAATCAATTGAAGACATAGCAACACAAACTCGTTATCTCTCGTAGAGACCGAGAAACATACTGGTGCGTATGTTGGTGCTTTCCAGTTGTATCAATTTTTCTTTGACCGAATTCCAGTAATAATGGGTCATTTTTAATTCTGGATGACAGACGATCATCTCTCATTTTCATTAGGACGTTCTTATGGAGTTCTTCGGATGCGTTTACATGAACAGGAAGCAACAGCTTCGAATTCTTTACTGGCGCATCACTCTTTTGACCTTCTTTTCGACCAGGACAACTTTCATGGTGTTTCCAGAAATCTGATGCTATGTAGAAAGCTTTACAGTATTCACACTGGGCATACTATGAGTGGTCAATATCCCCTTTCGGCTGGTACTTGGGAATCATATCCCCTAAACCAGATTCTGTAACATTTATGTTGTGCAAGTAATTGCCGTTCGAAACTAACAAAGACCAGACTTGTTTTCTCACTTTAGACCATTTAGGGAAGGCAAGTACTCTGGCAGCGTCAATTTCATCTTAATGATGTGTTTGCAAATGTCTTGACATTTTGGAATTAAGGTTTCCACAATAAAGGCAACTCATCTTTTAATGGGACCGTTTTCCAGTCTTTTTTTGCACACCATTGGATTTGTTTTCGGCATCTTCCAAAGCATCTGAATATGTGTCACAATCAGCCTTCAAAGAATGTGACTGGCAATATTTCTCCATGGACTATACTTTGGAACAGCCAGTCCTTCTGAACACACATGCCTGAAAATTACTAAAAACATTGTTTATTGACAATGGTAATTTTTTTACATTTCATATAGATTTATTTTTCATAACTAACAGCACATAGGCTGTTCCATATTATTTAATATAAGTGTGTCCGAGACCTACGATTGCGAATAAATCTGATTGTGTTACGTTATAGGTGTGCATTACCCATTCACACTATACTAGTAGTCAGTATACAATCCATCAATAATTTTAACCTCCATTTAGTGTCAATAACCATGTGTTGTTATTTGTGGTTGGGAAAACAAGAATTATGGTGATGTAGAATTGATTGTTAAATAACAGTAAACTTGACTTTAATCCAAAAGTTCTCATACATAATCCCACACACCCCTACCTACGCAATGTACATGTAGTTGCTCAACACATTTGGTCATTATATCACATTCCCAATTATTGACTGAAACATGTTTTCCCATTTTAACTAACTGATACTTGAACTAAGGTGACTCTTAAGTGAAATGAGATGGGAATAAATTAATTACAATAAATGCATTGAGAACTGCTGACCAGGCAGTTTGCCAAATTAATTACTAGTATTGTCTTGTTTTTCTTTATTTATCATAAAATTAGTTAATTATATGAGTCTCACCTGAGAAAAGTAACTCATCATCACCACAAATAATGATCGTGGCTTGTGTTCTTATCAAAACCTCGGTACCACCAATCCCATTGAGAAGGCCCCGCGCATCCACTGTAAAATAAAACAACATACTGTCCGTCAGTTGAACTGATGATTAAGCCATTACTTCCATTACTTGTATATATTTATATTTATTCATATTATATAGGTTATGAGCTTGTATAAGCTTGGTGCTGAGTAAATGTTGTTTTTGTTGTTGCTGATTATATAAACACATAGATATCTTTTGAATTAAACATTATTTTTAAATAGCCAAGAGAAGAAAGGATACACACCTACAGTTAGACCAACAAATGTTCCACCACCGATCTGGTATGTGAAAGGGTGGTATCACTCCGTTCTACTTATATCGCCATACACGGATGTGCTTCTCACTCTGTAATACTCTGTGATCCATCTAAATGAAAACAAAATCTTTTAATGACTATCAAACTAACTTTATCAAGGCAGTCCCAAGGACAGCTATATCCCTCGCCGTGATCCTTCATTAGATTTTAAATGTGACTTTGAAGTATCACACTGACCTTAATCAGTTTCATGAAAATTCCTAAAAGGGCATAGGAGATATGGAGCTGACACAAAAACGGCGGCTCAAACATTTGACCTTAAAGTGTGACCTTGACCTTGAGGTGGCAAGACTGCTCCATGCCTGCTGCACATTTCCTCAATGTGATAAACATTTGAGCCAAATTTTAAGAATATACTTAAAAGGGCATAGGAGATTTGGAGCAGACACAAAAATGGAGGCTCAAACATTTAACCTTAAAGCCGGCATAACTGACTCATGCCTTCTGCACGTCGTCTCAATGACCTAAACATTGAAGCCAAGTTTCATGAAAATCATTCAAAGAGTATAGGAGATATTGAGCGGACACCATCATGTTACGGACAGACGGACGGACAGACGGAGTGACGGATGGACGGACGAAGGGCATTCCTATAACCCACATCCCGCTTCGCGGCGGGGGATTAAAAATGGGAAATGTGTCAATATCTGTGTATATAAAGAATTTGATTATGCATACAGCAAACAGTTCAGGATTGTTGGCCAATATACAGATTAGATAGACAAATCTGGCTCTCATAGTATCATGCAGACTTTAATAAAATATTCAAATATAGTGCACTAGAAAATGGTTAAGTGGATATTTGTTAGTGTTTTTCAGATGACAAAGAACTTAAAGTCCTCGAAATCAATCACATAGTTATATTGTGTTTAAGGTTCACTTTTTGTCATTAACTGAACGTTTTAATGTTTACGGACTTGTGTTTTTCTAATACTGTTCAATTTTTTAGTGTACATGATGTTACAGGACACAACAGCCAGAGTCAACAGTGCTTAGACTCGCAACACTGATAATGCATTGCGTAAGGTGATATTAATTTCAATGTACAAGAACTATTCACAAGTTTGTCTCTGTATATGTTTTTGCTTCCAGATTTCATTAATATATTGTTCCTACTCAACAAAAGTATAATTGCCTCCATTTCTGCCACATACTGCCAATATACCCTTTTATAAAATTAAGAATAACACAATGATTTTCATAAATAGTGTCATGTCCTGTTTGTTCTAATATCCGCGGTTATTTAAATGTTATACCAATACATTATAATTATACCTTATTCTGAAGAACACCTTTCGGCAAAGAAATTGATACCCATTTTGAGGACACAACTGTCTTCTTCCAATAAGTGCCTGGAATAGCTTTTATGTGTGGCCAAGCAATTGCCATTTTCTGAAATATAGTATCGATAACTGTATATGCATATTGTCAATTCTAATACAAACATGAACATACATAAGAAGCTATCTACAGGCCCTGTCACACTACGACGAATAGCATCAACGTAACGCCGACGTACCTGACATTTGGCTAAAACGCTGGTGTACGTCTAATACGTTTTACACAAGTTATTATTTATTATACGCAAGCATACGTTGTCGTACGCCGATATCAACCAACTGTTTTATTCATGCACACAATTTGGAGCGTATGCCGACGTGTTGTATATACGTTAAGCATAAGTAAGAGTTACGTGACAGGCTATGTATGCACACGTAAACATACGCTACAAGTAAGTTACACCTATGTTGGTATCCGTTGAAATACTTCGGCAGCCAGCTTGGCGATTGTGTAGCGTGTGTGAAACGTTATTCTAACATATCGTTAATGTATATCGAACATTTTGCACAATGTATATTTACATATTGGACGTATGCTTGACGATCCTTGAATTATTCAACGTGTTAAATACGTGTTTAAAACTTATAGGTAGCGTATTTGACAGCGTATTGGGTTCAGATTTAAAATCAAATGTGTACCAATGAGCAACTCATCATTCCTGCTGATATATGAAGTGCAGCTGTCCACAACCACAATCACAGATTTGGGGGACACTGAGTGGCTGCGACGAGAGAACAAAACAGCCCTTCTCCAATATCAAAACCACTTAATTTACTTGACACTGTAGATATTTAGTTCGAGACATTAAGATCAAACGGAAAAGAGTGTGCCATGGTCAACCAGCATATGGTTGAACTCCTTAATGAACTCTTGAATCATTTACTCTGATGCAGGTGTCCCTGTGAGACATAAACCAGCCCGTCAGGTAATCGGCTGTCTTGCACAACTTCGTTCCTGTTCTTTCCATAGCTTGTTCTTCTTGCACTGAAGTCTGAACGTTTAATCTGCAAGAGCATTTTGGTATGTTATAGAATTTTGTAAAAATTCTTAATTTCATAATTTTGCTGAAATTAAGATTTGGCATTTGAATAATACATGTGTATGTATGTTTGTGGGTAATCTATATGCATATTATGAAGTGTATTAATATAAATATGTTGTTTTATTTGACGATTTTTGTAATTTGAAAAATGTATTGATCTTCAATCGTAGCCTAGAAAAATGTACCAATTGCAAAAGGCATTACAAAATGCTGCTTAATACTGCTTTAACTGTTCAAAATGTTGGCCGCAAACTCCAAATTGCAGACATTCGTAAACATTCGTAGTGCATTCTGAGGCATCGTGACTGAATTGTTATCGATTCGTGGGCATTCATAGATATTTGTCACTCATTCGAAAATTCGAGAATTCGCGGCTTGACCACGAATCGGCTAGGAATATTTCATGAATCCCACGAATACACGCCGAAAATAAATTGAGAAATATATTGTAATTGGTACCTAATTCGTACATGCATTCGGCGTACTCTTCACTGATATGTAACTGTTTCCTAGCGTTGGTGCAGTAGTCGTAATAGATTCTTGTAAATCGTGGTAAATTATTCACAACATTCGTGCAATTCCAGCCGAATCCCACGAATATTCGCAACACTATCCTAACTATGTCGTAATTGAATTGTAGAACATCACAATTTGGACCTTAACATGTGCAAAATTCCACGAATTCTCAAGAATCCTAAAATGTATCGATTCGTGGCGATTCGTGGGATTCGTGGCATGTTTGGAATAGGGGTATATACTTGTGTTAAAGGTAAATAAATAAAAAAGCAAGTTGTTGTTTGTACTTTTAATGTATTAACAACATTGCGTTTATAATTAAATCAAAATTGAAAAAATACATGCATATTTACCAAACATTGCACCTTTCATAAATTATAACAAAATAGAATTAATTGTAATATATACTGAAAACACATTACATGTAAATTGGTTATACAAATTCAATATCATAACTTAGAGTATAACAAATTATTCATTTTAAACATTAAATATCATTATTATATAATATTGTGTTGTATATTCTACATATACTTAAATATTCACTCAATTACATATAGAGTCTGGAGAATCAGAATTCTAATGGAAATAGTAAATATAGGCGGTCCGCTCAGTGCTCATTACGTCAGTTATATAATATTTTCTTAAGATTATATTTTAAGTATGCTGATTGATTTGCGTCCTTTGCAGTACTGACATGGGTTGAAGAAAGCCGCCGATGTTTTATATATGACGTCTTGTGATCGTCGCAATACGCACCAATACGCTATGCATCAAGATAGTCATTAGCTTGAACAACGTTTAGTTCCGCATATGTCATGAACGCTAATAGAACGCTGGGTCCACGCTTATTAACGTTGTATAAGTTCTGTAAACGCAAGGAATAAGGTAGGAATACGTTATTCATACTTTAAGCATAGCTTATACATTCGTTCAACTCATTACGTCAAACGGAGGCTTTCAATTGATTTTCTAATTACTTTTTCCAAAGTATGCCATCGTATCGGCATACGTTGTCTAAAACGTAATAGTGTGACAGGGCCTAAGCTACAATAAATCGAATATGACACATATAATGGTATAGAAAGACCACACACGCACACCCAAATGCTGTATACAGCAATAATCTTACTATGCACAAACACACGAACTGACAGGTCCGTACTATCAAATTGCCAAAATTACCAGACAACCTGTAAAGCATAGTAACTTCACTTTAATATTACAGTAAAGCTTAAAAATAAAAACAACCAATAATTTAATTTCCTGTTTCAATGATCAACACTGTGGCATCTTCTAAAGGGTTAGCAAGGGTAACCTCCGTAAACAAATTCAGAAAATCCTTTAATAAACATAGTAAATATTTACTAATTAAATACTTTCTAAGAAATAAAGTGATTCCTAGCTACATACATGTTCTACAATGTATTAAGTATGATGTATAAATTCCATTTTCTGTGAGATACAGTTAACCCGTTTAAAACATGTTTTTGGGGGTATAATACCTGAAATGGAAACACAATCTAAATTAAGTTAAAACAATTATAAGGTTAGTAAAACATGTAATCAAGATTCGTAACGTCTTATTTTATGGCATTTTGTTCCTCTTACTTGATGAATCTTTTTGCCAGAAAATAGCAACCTTTCTCCACTGCCATATTTTGTGTTGTCACAATCACTGACATCTATAATTAAATCACGTCACTCAAGACACGCCAAAAGCAAATTTCCAGAACAACATTTTAAACGTATAATAGTTTTATGCAGAAGTTAAAGACAGTGTGTGTAAACAGCAACCGACTGAAGACTGTGTGTGTACAAAACACAATCCAATGAAGACAGCATTAACAACCGAATAATACATATTGATTTAAAACTTCTAATTCAGTCTGACTCAAATATTGCCAAGTGAAATACATTCCAATATATCAGAGAATGTTGACACTTGTTTGATTGAGACAGCTCTTATAGAATATCTTATATAATCTTATAGATAACAACAAGACAACTTCAATCACATTATTGTAATACACCACGCGAATACAGGTAAACACTCACTGCGCTTGTCCAATATTGAAGCCTTATCCGGTGGACTATCACCTCTTCGATCCAGTCCATGGCAACGTCAGACGCCGTCAAATTGGGTCAAATTGGGATCAGTCTCAAGGTAATCATCATAATCAAAAGGTTCGTTCAAGCTTTCAGTAAAAGCGCACTTCGCCTTTGCAGCTGTCAATAGAAATGTACCGAATTTATTAATTTCCATTAGAAATACATACTGATTTAAGACTTTTCTACTCGTATTAGTTGGACTCAAATGTTTCTAAGTTACATGTATTAAAATACACCAGCGAATGTTGACACAAATATTTATTGAAACAGCTCTTAAAGAAATACCAAATAGACATCTTTCATCACTGAATTGTAATACACCATAAGAAAAAAAAGCACTTACTGGACCTGTCTTTGTCCATTCTTGAAGACTCCAATCATAGACCATCACCCTCTTCACTCCAGTCCGTGGTAGTACCAGTCATAGACCATCACCCTCCTCACACCAGTCCGTGGTACCACCAGCCATAGAACATCACCCTCCTCACTCCACTCCATGGTACCACCAGCAGCCGTCAAAATATGGCCTCTCCCAAGATAATCACCATTATTTGAGTGTACATGCAACCTTTCATTAAAACACACTTCACTCTACCAGCTGTAAATAGCAATCTAGAGAATTTATTAACTGAGCACAAGTATTTCCATTTTAATTTGAATTAAATTTGACTGTGTACATGTTCTTCTTTAAGAACGTAGGAATCACAACAGATATAGATGCAAACCACTGCCAATCAAGAACAGTGGATGTAAACAACATCCAGCTAGGGTCTGAGTGTGGACGAGACACAATCCAATGAAGACAACATTAACGACCGTACACTTCATACTGATTTAAGACTTCTCTTCAAGTTTGACCCAGATGTGTCGAAGTACGCGTCCACTCACGCACACACGTAGAAGTAGCTGTATGAGTTGTAGCAGTAGTAGTAGAATTAGAAGTTGTAGTAGTAGTAGTAGTAGTAGTAGTAGTAGTAGTAGTAGTAGTAGTAGTAGCAGTAGTAGTAGTAGTAGTAGTAGTAGTAGTAGTAGTAGTAGAAGTAATAGTTGAAGTAGCAGTCGTAGTAGTAGTAGTAGTAGTAGTAGTAGTAGTAGTAGTAGTAGTTGTAGTTGTTGTAGTTGTAGTTGTAGTAGTAGTAGTAGTAGTAGTAGTAGTAGTAGTAGTAGAAGAAGAAGTAGTTTATTTTACCTTATGTGACAGTAAGCGATTTTAAGTGGGCTTTTTTCTGCGGAATTGACGTGTCCGTCCTCCAAATTGCCACCAGGTTTAACAAGTCGATAGAAATGTCTCTAAATGGTACAGCAACAGCACACATTCGAACTGGGATATTTATTCTTTCTACCAAAATAATACTGCAGGCATTCCGGATTCTGTAAACAGAGCATGGCTCTCCAAGTCTGTAAATTACACACGCCGCTCGCTGGTTAAATACCAGTCCAATTTTAAATTGAGTGACGTTGTATCAACGGCATTTTCAGTAAGGATATACATGTATTTCACGAATTAGAACGTAACTCAAAACGACACTGTAATATAGCGAAAATTCCAGGCATGTGTGCGTTTCTGCATATATAACGTTGTTTGTCAACTCATGTTTCTTAGGCGTAAAAAAATATGTTTGTTTCAGGTTACGCGACCTACCCTAAACAAATGCCCCGACCGTAGAACATTTTATTGAGTTAGTTAATTTTTTTATCACGAAATATATTTTCGTTGTGGTAATAAACGATTTCTTGCGGCTCATTTTTGTCAGCCAAATTGTCTGGACGACTTTTCTGTTAATTTGTTCAAAGCGTTTCACATACATTGTCATATCATTTAATGGCTGGATCCCATTCAACACTTCCTTCCTATGAAGTATTAAAGTAAAATTTTTATGATGGTAATTTTTGTAGTAGTTTACCCTTTCTCATTTAAAATTGACAAAATGACAGATGTTTTTAATTTATCTACTGTTCTATCCTTTTAAAGTTATCTGTTGAATAATTCCAGTCTTTAACTAGAATTGTCACATGAGTGACGGATATAGTGAACACCTTTACCGCCGCGTATGAGGATGTGGCGCACTAGGTCTGTTAAGAAATTTATGCCTTGGCGAACACCATTTTCACAAGGGAAGAATAGAGATGAGTTATGGTCTTGAAAAACATACGAATTGATATTCTGGTACATATTGTAAATGATATTAAATACTTTGCAAGTTACAGAACTTGATAAAAGCTTAAACCAGAGGCCATTTCTCCAGACTTTATCGATGGCCTGGGAAAAATATATATAGGCACAGTACACTTTCTTTTTATTGATGCGCAGAATTTCAATAACAGATTGTAATACAAAGATATGGTCTATACAGGTATAATGTTTCCAAAATCCTGTCTGATTTTCTTTCAGAATGTCATTAACATCAAAAAAAAACTATTTAACCTGTCATTTAAAATCGAAGTGAACAGTTTTCCAAAGCAACTTAATAATGTTATACGTCTATAATTATTAGGATCACTGCTGTCTCCTTTGTTTTTGTAAATTGTGCCTTCAAGCCAAACATTAGGCATGTGACCAGTATCGAGTATCATGTTAAATAATTCCGTAAATCGGTGTAAACATTTATTGAGTACATTTTATATATTCGTTTAATATGTTATCACTTGGCCCTGTTGCTTTAAAATTCTTCAGCCGTTTAATATTCGATAAAATTTCCGTTTCGGTTATAGGCATATTTAGTTCGTGTGTGTCGTAGGGAGCGTGTTCATTTAATAGGTTTTCCCGTCGTGCGTGCATTCATGTGTAAACGTTTTATAAAACGTAATCTCAGACACCGTTAAACGAACTTTGATAAAACTTCACAGATATGTTCCTTGGGTTGTCCCCTGCCAAAATTGATGATTCATGGCCGGAGCTATAAATAAAAAATCTTTCAAAAACAGATCCTCCTCAACTCCTGGGTATATTTTCAAATAATTCCAAAGAAAGTTTCTCTACCGAAGTTGCTCAAATAGTTCCGGTCCGTTTAAAAACATGGCTTCCAGGGGGTGGGGCAATTTTTCTTATATTGAAAACTTTAAAATCTGTTTGTCAGAAACCACTGGTTGGCTTTGGAAATAAAATTTCACAGAAATGTTCCTTGAGTGGTTCTCTACCAAAGATGCTCAAATGGTTCTGGTCCGTTGAAAAAGCATGGCCCGCCAGTGGCCTGGCCATTTTTCCTCATATGGCTATACAGAAATATTTAAAAATCTTCTTGTCCGAAACCACTGTTTGGATTTTGAAAAAAAAAGACAGAAATGCTTTTTATGTGGGTCTGTACCAACGTTGTTCAAATGATTCCGCTCAGTTGAAAAAAAATGACCACATGGGACAAGGACTTTTTTCCTTGTATGGCCATATTGACATATTTGAAAATCTTCTTTTCAGAAACCACTGGTTGGATTTGTTATGTGGTTTTCTACCCAAAATGATAAAATTGTTCTGGTCAGTTGAAAAACATGGCCGCCAGGGAGGCGGCCTTCTTTCCTTAGATGACTATATTGAAAACTCCGAAACCACTGGTTCTCTACTAAAAACCTTTATATTATTTTAATCTGTTTACAAACAAGGCCGCCATAGAGCGTGAATTTTCTTCCTTATATGGCTCATCAGAGTCTTTACCATTTGGACATTCTTTACGTAATAATCGCTGACGTTTTTACGGTGAAGTTATATAGGCTAAACGCATAGAAACCCTTAAATTTAATCCATAGTAGATCCAGACTCCATAATTCGTTCCTTTTTCCGCGAGCTATTACTCCAAATCAAAGAAATCTAGGAGAAACCGCATCGGAAGCACTAACTCGCCAGGCGGGCGACTTAATATGCTAATTTTTATCACCGCGTGATCTATCACGTGATTGAAGCATGATGTAAATAAAACAAACACAGTATAGCAAATGACTTTTACTTTCGGTTTACTCTGTTATAGCAATACAAAAAGACACGAGAATAACAGTGATCTATTTCTCTGATTTAAAGTAATAGCTATTTTAGAAGTTTTACTTTCACTTCATCGGTTGTTCTAATGGCCTAAATTCGCAAATTTATACAGGTTTAAATTGTCTAAAATGTTAGGTTGTGTGTTTGAGTCCAATTTATAGAGGATATAAGCCCGTTTTTATAACATGTTGGGACTTTAATTAGCATGTGGAGCGATACAGGCACTCTTAAGCCTCTGGTTTTATATTATGCATGGCCTTGAATCAATAAATATCAAAGGTTCTTTATCGACAGCGTGCATTATTGCAGGTGTTCTCAACTCGATGAAACGTTATCGGATAATAAATGTGTTATCCGATACGCATGTTCTGTTTAAACAGGGTCACTGTAAATAAACAAGAGGCCCACGTGGCTATACAGCACTCACCTGAGTATGATGATCTGGGCCTTGCGGTTCCAGAGGAGAGGATCTTAAAAGTAATTTTGCTATTTCAGTCTATATAAACCATGTGACGCTTTTGGGCGTGGCCAGTTCTGATCCCAAGGGCAAAATCTGAAGAATATTCGTAAGGACCACTATAAGATGTTACATGCCATCTATTAAACATCTGTGCCTTGCAGTTTCAGGGGAGTAGATTTTAAAGTCCACATGCAAAATAAGTCTAGAAACAGTGTGACCCCTATTGTGTATATTCTTTTATCATAGGTGCAAAATTTGAACAATCTTATACAACTATATAATGTCACATACCAAATAGGCAACCAATGGGCCCTGCGGTTGCAGAGGAGAAGATTTGTATCAGGTTGCTATTTAAGTCTTTATCAACAATGTGACACCCAGGACGTGGCCACCTTTTACTTCTGAGGCATAATTTGAACAAGATTTGTATCTAGGACCACTATACGATGTTACATTCGAAATAATCAACCTCTGGACCTTGCAGAATCAGAGGAGAAGATATTAAAAGTCCAACAGCCATATAAATCTATAGAAAATATGTGATCCCGGGGCGTAGCCACTTTTTACCCCAGGGGAATAAATTGAAATATCTTTGTGGAGGACCATTATACAATGTTACATACGAACTACAAAACTTCTGGGCCTTGCGATTCCAGAGGAGAGGATTTTAAAAGTCCACTTGCCATACATAAAGTCTACATAAATCATGTGACTCCCGGGGCCTGGCCAGTTTTGACCCCAGGGGGAGGAATAATTTGTACAAGTGTTGTAGAGGACCACTAGAGAGTCATATATCAAATATGAAAGATCTCAATATTGCGGTTTCAGAAGAGAAGATTTTTACTTTTTCCACTTTTTAAATCTATTTTAGCTCTGGTGTCTACGTATATGCAGCGGACCGGAACGATTTGAACAATTTTGAAAACGGATCACTCAAGTATCATTCCTGTGAAACTTTGTGAACAAAAATTGGTAATAAAACTCAACCATGAGTATTTCGTGCTTAGGTGAGCTAAAACGTTATTTCATCATTTGTCAGTGATAAGGTTGTGTGTTCAGCTGTTTGATTTGTGCAAAGACGAAACTGCTTTTATTATATTAATTTCAAGCTTGGTTGGTTGTGACATAAACTTCAAGCTTACTGCGCATTCGGATGGTTGAAATAAATCAAGTGTTACCTAACAAATATTGTGTCAGGACCGGTACTGAAGTATAACATTGCGACTGACGGATTTAGTTTTAACTAGTCATTTAACTAGCTCATTTTTAGCGAATATGCCGAGGAAAAAATGATAGTGTATTTAAGAAGTGACGAACAAATTTGGTATACGTCAGGTAATTCACCATATAGCTTTATAATACCTGTGGATGTATGGTTTCACCTCCCTAAAGACAAAGAGTATCGAGTTGCCTTGCTTGAATTTCACGCATCAGCCTCAAAATCAATTAATGCTAGTAACGTTTTAAATATTTTTTCAAATATTTGCGGCGATAGTTGGCTGAATGCCGGATTGAAACCGATTCTACGACAGGTCGTTGGTGATAACAATGGGCAATGGAATATGTGTTTTAGTAGACCCATTTACCTTCCACTGACCTCCAAAGTGCAAGAAATCAAGATCGAAATAAAGGATCAAAATGGTGCGTCCGCCAACTTCTTGGACGGACCGACGCTACTTACGTTAGATATTGACATGATATCATGAATTCTTTGGCCAAAATGTGTGATCAAATGTTCCTGCCCATCATGAATGGTTCCAATTCAGGAACGACAGGTACAGAGCAAATATCGAACAAACGACGATTGAAGGCATTAAATCGAATATTAAACTCCAGAGACACTTGTGAGCATTAAGAACAGAACATTAACTACAGCGCTGCGTTGGCGACGATAACAAATAAAATATTGTATGTACGTAATTAACGTAATTTTACAGTAAACCTGGCAAAATGTCTGGCTTTCCTTTTGCGATATGGAAATGCAGTCGTGCTATTATTTGTTACGATATTTGATTATACATTATACTCGTGATTAAAAGAACATGTCGATTTCGTTCGTTTCTTTCTTATTGGTTTGGTTCATTCTCGACACAACAACACAAGACATCTTCAACATTAAATTACAGACGTTTAATGACAAATAATCGCGCCTTGCCATTAACGAATTTATGCATTAAATAAATAATCGCGCCTTGCCATTAACGAATTTAGGCATTAAATAAATAATCGCGCCTTGCCATTAACGAATGTATGCATTAAATAAATAATCGCGCCTTGCCATTAACGAATTTAGGCATTAAATAAATAATCGCGCCTTGCCATTAACGAATTTAGGCATTAAATAAATAATCGCGCCTTGCCATTAACGAATTTAGGCATTAAATAAATAATCGCGCCTTGCCATTAACGAATTTAGGCATTAAATAAATAATCGCGCCTTGCCATTAACGAATTTAGGCATTAAATAAATAATCGCGCCTTGCCATTAACGAATTTAGGCATTAAATAAATAATCGCGCCTTGCCATTAACGAATTTAGGCATTAAATAAATAACGAGCTTTGTCTTTAAATATACAAAACTATTCACGATCAATAATATATTTAAAATTAATAATTGAAGTCAAGTACTCAAATATTTAACAGGAAAATAACATTGACAATTATGAATGACATATTTAAATTAACACAATTTAGCACAAGGTCAACTAACCGATCCAACATCTCGTTGAAATATCTTTGCTGTTGTTTTTCTAACACTTTTTAACCAAAGGTAACACCCAATGACCTCGACGATGTTTGCGTGTTTGTTTGTTTAGATTTTTCGGGTTATTTAACAGTACTTCAGTCATATCATGGCGGTCAGTTAACCGACTCACACTCTTCCTGGGCAATCTTTAGCCGATCGAAGCGGGTTACCAGTACCACGTGCACATACTTATTATACTGACTGTCAACTGCCCTACTTGAATCAGAAGTAGAGCGAGAATGGCCGTAGAATTATTTCTTGCCCAATCCCCCACACAAGTTATGTGGCCGGGCTGGGGCTCAAACTCACGAGCCCCGGATTGAGTGTCCGGCGCTCTACCAACTGAGCTAGCCGGGCCCGGCTGACCACGACTACTCGAGCTCGCAATCTTCTGATTCGAAGCCAGACGCCGTATCCATAAGGTCACGCGTTCACGGAATATTAGCGACATACAGAATGATAAAATACACTTCAAAATCCATGATTTAGATTTAGTTCTAATTCATACATACATGTATATAAATCTCACAGCGGTTACCCCCCCCCCCTTAGCATTCTTCAATAACCACAGCCTCAGTGAGTGATTTAAAAGGATTTATTTTTAGAACGGCTGCTTGTCCACGATTTTAATTCACGCCATATGATTCTACTATGGTTATGTGGAACTTCATGGCGGCATGGATATTATAAACCTATGCCCGAAACCATTTATATCTCTGCGTGGAGGTTGCATTAATAATTTACCTGTAAACGGACACAAACTTACCGGATTAGATGCTTAAAACAAATCTTTACATTTGAAACAAGTGCTGCAGAATAAGTGTTAATCCTGTTATATATGTGAATAAAAATTCGATTGTTACTTTATTACTTAAATACAATGTATTTGTCTAAACTAACAAGCCGACCAGCGTCGTCGGGAAAACAGCAGACACGAGACAGCCAATAGCATTGGCAACCAAAGCAGACTCGTGTAGCAGGCACAATGTTACCGTTTGAAATACGTTAAATTTTTCACCGAGACGCCTGACGTATAGATATAAGAAATTGTGCTGGAAAGTATAACGTTGATAACTATCGATTAGAACAATATTTTTTATAAAAAACAACAACAACATTTTATTGATTTAAATGTTTGCTGTGGCTTATTTTATTAAAGGTATATTAAAAAATACAAAAAAATTTACGAGCACGACGAGACTCGAACTCGCAATCTTCTGATTCGAAGTCAGACGCCTTATCCATTATGCCAAGCGGCCGTAAATCCCACTATAGCCTATTGTAGTTTGCAATATTGGTTATTATTTGAATGTTATTATAGTATAACACGCAATTTAATATTGGTCATATTGTTAATATTACTATAGGAATTATAATATTTGTTAGTGCTGGAAAACCGCTTTTCTGGGCTAAGCTTGCCGAGAAAAAGTGTGAGTAGGTTAACTGACCGCCGTGATATGACTGAAATACTGTTAAAAACGGCGAAAAATCCAAACAACACAAAGTATTGTTTAGAAAAGCTAATGTTGTATCATCTTTGTGTGTGACTGGTCTGTACCTTCTTCACTTAAACCATATCCATTTCATGTTGGCAAAGCGGGAAATAAAATTGTGCGAATATTTATTGCCTTGTTTTCGACGTAATTTGGTGTAAAATACTACATGTAGTGAGGCGTAACAAAATTATGTTTGTTTCAGGTTACCCGACCTACCCTAAAAAATGCCCCGAACCTAGAACATTTAGTGGGTTTGTCAGATTGATGTTTGTTTTATTTACCTTTTTCAATAATAAAATGTGTTTTTGGATAAATAAGTGTTCTGTTTCTTTAGTATCCACTTATAAACAATGTTTAAGGATATTACTGTTAGAGAGTCTTCAGGTTGACTATTAACCTAAAAAAATATTAATAAAATTAAAAAAATCCCGACCTACCTACCCTAATGTTTTGGGGTGCATGTAACCTGAAACAAACATATTTGCGTACGCTTAAATGGTAATCACATATATTTACATACGTCCATACAGTTAACTATTAAAAGATACTGACGTTTTTCTTTTTTTTTTCTTGTGTTCGCGTTGTGTTCCTTCTAGATGTACGTGCAACACAAGATGAACACACGTTAAATATAGACGTTGAATAAACATAATCTTGTCGTTCATCATTTGTTCTTTTTTTTCATTGGTTTATTTCGTACATCCCAGAAAAGTTCACGTAAATCGGTTTATAACATGTTGCGTAAAGATTCTAAGTAACAAAAAAGCAAGCAAGCAAACAAACATGCGTTGTGTTCCTATTAGATGTATGTGCAACCCGAGATGTACACACGTTAAATACAGTTGTACAATTGTGAGATATAAATATGTAGAGCTAAATAAAATAAATATAAACTTAAAGAAGGAATTGTTGAAGTTATTTTTTACTCGAACGCTTTATTAAGGTATCGTCAATAGCGGATCCAGCCCCCCCCCCCCCCCCCCCCCCCCCGCCTAAAACTACCGGACCATACATGTATGGGCATATAAAAACGGTCAAAATTGGATAAATATGCTTCGCTCGCTCAGTTTGGTATACATTAAATTCCGTAAAACGTACCCGACCAAGGCCGCCCCCTACGATTTCTTATGAACTCCGTATACCGGCGCCAAAGTTCATCGAAAACGATAAACTATAGACAATGTGTATGTATACTTTTATGTGTGGATGGTATTGTTTTCTTTTATAAATTCAATACATTATTATAAAGATGTCAGAAGCAATACACCGTTGGCACTGGATACCACATAAAATACATTTATATTTTTCGAATAAATATGATTTGAAGTCGAAATTTAAGTCAAATCAAAGACTACTTTCGAGTTTAAACAGTTTTGTCTCAATAATTAGTTTAGTTCTCAAAAATATAAATCGGCAAACGTTTTTGTTCAGTTTTCCATTCGCAACCACACCAAATGTCATAGTGATTTATGTATTCATAAAAAAAGATATAACGTTACAAAAGTAGAGGGGTGTCCACAACGTTGGCTGGTTCCAATTCCTGGCGATTTCATATATTTCCTGGCACAATATGTCAGCGAAATTGACACAACGTCAGCATCACTTGTCGTATTTTACAACCCAATCATACGATCGGGTATCTTTTACAAGATTTCCTGTTAATCTGTTTGTCCGTAAGTTCGTTGCGATGAAAAAAAAATACAGTGTATAGAACATTTGAAGAATATTGATGAGCGTGTCTGTGAACGTGTGCGTTGTTTAATGACATTGACTTCGAAAAGAGATCACTTCAAACAATGGCAATTAACTGCTAAAACAGGTGCATAACATACTGATGAACCAACATGTATTTCGAATATAATACGGGATAGTATTAATTTATTCAGTAAAATAAAGTGCATTCGATGATGATGATGATGATAATTGTGATGACGATGATGATGATGACTTTGATGATGATGATAATGTGCCAAGATTTATCATATATCTTCGATACGGATCACTGCGGACCCACAGACAACAAAAAGGGGTTATAACTGCACAATCAAAATTTCCCCCCTCCCCCAAACCCGAAATCCTGGAACTGCCCCTGATGCCTTACCTTTCGAAATTATAATAAAATAATACTTGATGTATATTAGCAATGAAATATAATTAAACAATTACGGGTGAATAAATAGAGTCAAAATTAGAAAGAGATATAAATTAGATAGACAAAGCAATGTGTTATAATTTTTAATTTGCAAAATGTCAAACTCCTTACAGTGCTCTCCCCTGCTTCGCTATCGCGTAACAAGGGAAATCACTCTTGAGAAGTTAAACAAAATGTAAACAGACGTGAAAAACGTAGGATCGCTTTTTAAACTTTATATATATTCTACCTACTAATAATGAGAGGTTTTTTTTCGGGGCCGTGCCTTGTCAAAACTCAGACTGAATAAATATTAGAGTGACTTATTTTCTGGTTGACCTATAATGATGATGACAAACTACGAAATTCTGAAATAAATATTAAATTATACATAGAAACTAATTATTATTATTATTATATATAAAATTAAATCATCGAAAATACACATATATGTTGGTACGGTAAGCCAAGAAGTAATGTAGCAATAAAATACAATAAACACATAATATTATTTTACAAATACACGCGTAAAATACCAGAAGTTTCTATATCTTAAATCTAAACCTGAACATTATTCGTTAATGAAAAATAACTATTCACATTAATAAATTTATAGAGAATACTAGGTTTGTGTTAAATATAGAGAAGTTTATGTTGCAATGCTTAGAAAACCGGAAGCGCGAGCCTTAGCGAGCGCTTTAGATGTAGGAGCCGAGCAGGATAAAGTTCTCTATATTCAACACTAATCCGACTATTCGATTCATCCCATCATGTTTCTTCCAAACTGTATACAAATATATGTATAACAGACCGTGGAGTTCATAAACTAGTAGTACAACTACTTTTACTATTGAAAACAAAATGTTAGAATTGTAATAAAGAAGTAGTCCCAAGTAGGCTGTTAACATGTTTTATTGTATATGTTTGTGTTGTTACTCCAAAATATAATCAAATAGCAATTTTCACAATGAAAAAAACATTCATAGTCAACAAAGACATAACTGCGGAATGATCCTTACAAATTATGATCTGTACATAAATTAATACACAATAAATGACCATGACCTTTCTGCTCGTTTTCAAAAACTCTGAAACGAAGCACGTGTACATGTGTGACTGCAAATTTAATTTGATTGTTTTGGAAAATACGTCTGTGTATTTTAAATGCAATGTTTGTAAACTATCTTCCAATGACTGACCAAAAAATGCGATCGATAAAAGTAAACAATGGCGACCGCAACGTGAAGAAAACGTAGTCCGTGGACGCGACAGGCATATTTCCACAGTTTGAAATACAGCTAAGTTTATCCCACGGGGTGTTATTTCGTTAATGCCGGCGTGAAGATGGGATACAGAAAATTACTTCCAACTTCCAGAAATACGTTAAATCTAAAATGTTGTTTTGTGCACGTGGATCACGGGTTAAGGTGCGATAACTACTGTGTTAGTCAATTATGCATGCAATTAAACTGTTTGGGTTGTTTCCCTTTGATAATTAATTTATTTGTCAATTTTGCTATTAAATTTTTGTTTTACTGAACAATAATTTACAGTGACTGATTACAATTTAAATTTTTTTTTTTTTTTTTTTTTTTTTTTTTTTTTTTTTTTTTTTTTTTTTAAATTGACATAACGACTTTATTTCATTCATCGTTTCATTAAAACGCATATTTGAGTAACGATTTCCTATAAGTTGCATAAATTACTAACAACGACGTAAACTTAGTGACGCGCAGTTCTTTAAAAGATGGTGTTCAACCTGTCAATGGGGCCAGTTGCATTGATTGACTAAATAATAGATATCATAACTTTTACATGTGCAAATAAATAGATTTATTACCATTGACAATTCTAGTTGATCTGAACATAATGAAATATATGATCAGACGAAGCTGGAAATGAACAAGATTTAAGAATATTTAGATTTTAAATATTCGTGCGTGAAACTGATGTCACTGACTGGCTCAGATTGACTGTTTTGAGCGCCTTATATAGGCTTTGGATGCTGGAGCTGGATGCTGCATTGCTGGCAGCCAATCAAATCACAGTATGCAAATTACAATGCTGGAAGTACCTTGGCGTTACTTCGGTTAAACTACTGCATAAGCTTAAATAGTGTCAAAAGTATTAAATCAAACATTTTTTATTTTTATTTTTTTATTTATTTTTTTATTTTTTTTTGGGGGGGGGAAAATAACATTTATTTCACAGCTCCATACCGTACAGAGTTTTTTTGTGTTAGTTTCATTTTTATGTGTTAGAAACAATTGTCAATGATGTAGATACACAAACATTCCATATGATGTAGCAGTCAACACATTACAAAATACATCTGTTACTTAGTAAATACTGTTTACAATGGATTAGCTGTACTGCAAATATTTGCAGCAAATCATGCTGCAAAAATATTTGAGTTTGCAGAGTAAAGAAAAAATAAATAAAAATAAAAAATTGAACACAGTGTACTGACAATATATAATAAGGTTAGTGTATATTTTAATATCTTATTAGCATACTTTTGGGTTCATTGTATCAAGAGTCTTACAACTGACCAATTCGGAAACTCGTTCTCACACCAAGTGTGTTTTTGGATTTCCCATGCTATCTGCAGACTTTTCTTAAGTCCTTGAATGGTCGGAATTCTATTTGATTTTTTACACATAAAAATGTACCTTTTTGTTTGAAGTAACAAAATGTTTACATGAATCATTTTTTCGTTACAAATTCCAAGAAGCATGTCTTGACATGAAAGTGAAGGCAAGTTAATATGATTTAAGGCTATCTCATTTTTGATATGGTTAACAATTGGCTGTATGTGTTCACATTCCCAGAACAGATGAATTAATGTCTCCTCATGTGTCTTGCAAAAAATACACATGTTGTCGTTTACAATTTTCATTTTATGTAACAAAGATCTAGTTCCTAAAATTCTATGTACAATTCTAGTCTGCAACCATTGTATGTATGTGTCTCTGGAGACTCTAAAAACAAAACTGTGCGTATACCTCCAATCTATATTATCAAAAGTTCCATTCCATTTAATTTGACTTGAAGGTTTTTCATTATTTAAGATAAATTTGTTATAAGCCGTTTTATTATGATTTTTTGCTAAAACAATCTCGTTTAAATAAAATGAAATAAATACGCCTTTGATATTGGGTTTACTTGTGTCTCCGGGAGCAAAACCAGATTTTCTAAAGAACTCAGACACAGCTTTTTTAAATCCTTCGTAAAATAGAAAATTCAAATTTTTCCCGGTACAGGTTTCAATATCTTGTTTATTCCTAAACTCTCCAGATGAGCATAATATGTCTCTTACATATCGAATTCCTCTGTCATACATATTTTTTTCATAAATATATTTCAAGCCAATCTGAAAATTGTTATTATAGAATAATGGCATGTTCAATATATCATCAAATTTACAAACTTTCATTTTATTCATATACATACAATAATATGTAAGAACATCCTTCCAGAAGCAATTACGCAAACAATTTACAATTTTCTCGACATAAGCACTCCCCATGTTTAACATTTTTTTTACATCGAACAAGGAATATACTAGTTGAAAACATTTACCTGTACATGTTGCAATTTTCTTTATCCAAGTTAATTTCATACTTTTTTCAAAAGAGAAAATATCAAGCATATTAAGTCCGCCGTCTTCATAAGGTTTAATTAAAACATTGTGTTTAATTTTTATAGGTCCATCCCAAATGAAATTGTGAAAGCAATCATGTATTTGCTTTAATATTTTTGATCCTGGGCTGGGAAGAGCAATGAACAAGTGTGTGAAAAGAGGAAGTAACAAAGATTTTACTACGGTAATTTTCCCTAATGGTGTCATATTTCTTCTTTTCCAAAAGGTTATACTATTTTGTAAATTTACATCAAATATAATGCCCAACACTTTAAAACGTGTGGTACCCCAAAGAAGTTTGTACTTAGTTTTAATTGAGTGGGTACTGTATTTCTTGGATCCTATCCATATCAAATGTGTTTTGTCATAGTTAATTTTAGACCAGATTCTATTGCAAATGTTTGGAGTAAATCTAGTGCAGCATTAAGTGAATTGTCAGATCCATCCAGTAGCAGGGATGTGTCATCTGCAAATTGGGAAATTTTATATTCAACATTTTCAATTCTGATTCCTTTAATTTGTTTTGAGTTCCTTATGTTAATTGCTAGAATTTCAGCACATAATATAAAAATATATGAACTGATTGGGTCACCTTGACGGCAACCTCTTTCAATTTTAATGAATTCCGAAAGATACCCATTGATCTGTATAGCTGTCATGGTGTTGTAAAGGAAAAGAGAGATCCATTTTCTGAACATTGTACCAAACTTAAAGTGTAATAGAGTTTTCTCAATGAAATTGAATGATAACGTATCGAAGGCCTTTTCAAAGTCTAGCGTCAATAAAAGTCCTGGTATTTTGTTGTCTTCTGTATATTTTAAAATATCATATAAAAGTCGCGTATTTTCCCCTATATATCTTCCTTTTATAAAGCCAGTTTGCTCGTTTGAGATTAATTTGTCAAGGACTGTTTTTAATCTATTGGCAATCGTACCTGAAGCTATCTTGTATACAACATTTAAAAGTGTTAATGGTCTTAGATTTTGTAAGAAATGTCTTGGTTTATTGTCTTTTGGTATGCAGGTAATGATTCCTTCCTTTTGAGTTACAGATAAAGATCCTGAAATAAAAGCATAATTCAGACTTCTTAAAATGAAAAACTTAATATCGTTCCAGAAAACTTTAAAAAATTCTGTTGTGAAACCATCTGACCCTGGGCTTCTATCATGTTTCATATTTTTTAAGGTGGCTGAGATTTCCTCTATTGTCATCAAGCCCTCCAATGTTTGAGATTGGTCATAACTTAATTTTATTGTCTGTATTCTGTTAAGATCATCAAAAATATCACTATTGTAACTGTTTTCATTTGTTGCAGCTTTGGTGTATAATGTCTTATAATATTTAGCAGCTTCTATTAAAATTTCATTTTGGTCATATATGTGTTGACCATCATCGTTTACTATATAAGGTATTATTTTGCTAGATGCATGTTGCTTTTCTAAATTGCAAAAAAATTGTGTAGGTTTTTCACCTTCATTGATCCACTTGGCTCGTGATCTAATAAAAGACCCTTTCATTTTTACATCCCGTATTTCTGAAAGTTCTTGATGCAATGAATTAAGCTCCTCAGAATTTGATTCATTTATGTTTTTTTCTAGTTGTTCAATTTTTTTGACAAGAAGATCTTCTCTATCCCTCCTCTGTTTGCATTTGTAAGATGAAAAAGATATTGTTTTGCCTCTAATCTCCATTAGCAGGGTTTCTAAAAATAATTGGTCGTTAATAGTGAAATGTAACAAGTTATTGTCAATAATATTCAATGATTCAGTATTGTAAACAGGCAAACAGTATTGTTTTTTAATTTCTTCTATTTTTAATTTAATACACTGGAGGTATTCTTCATCATATAATAGAGAGTTATTGAACTTCCAAAGTCCCTTGCCATGGTTTACTTCATAAATATTTAAATTTAAAGTTATAATTGAATGGTCAGATTTGTAGCTTCCTTTAATATCCGATTGCCTTATATGTGTTAAATTTGATTATTTTACAACCTACGACATTTTCACTATATCAAATTTTATATTTATGCATTATTTTGACTTTATAAACACAATAATAAACACAATAATACTGTTTTAAACTATATACATTTGCTAAATGTTGTATATCAACAAACTAGAACACTTCTAAATTGTATTATGATCTTGAAGGGCGATGTAAAATGCATCAGTTTTTTTAAATCATACTGATATATGCAAAAATTTTTTTCGCTCGCTCCGCTCGCTCAATTTGGTACAAAAATACACATCAAATTCATTAAAACATGCCCGACCTAGCCCGCCCCCCCCCCCCCTCCCTACAATTTCTTATGTACACAATTGATGAGCATGCCTGTGAACGTGTGAGTTAATTAAATGACATTCACTTCAAAGGAGATCACTACACTTCGGTAAATGATTAATACAAATAATGCTCGATGTGTGTGTGTTAGAATTTAGTCAGCTACGGATTTTACCTGTTTGAAGATGTTCCTGATAATATAACATTGAATGTCAAATACGTAATACGTATTTGACATTCAATGTTATATTATCAGGAACATCTTCAAACATGTAACATCCGTAGCTGACTAAATTCTACCACACTATTTATATATAGTGGATAGGCACATAAAACAACAAGGGCAATTTACTGCCAATGCAGGTTCATGACAAACAGATGAGCCAACATGTCTTTCAAACATAATACGGTGAAGTATTAATTTATTCAGTGAAACAGAGTGCATTTAATAATGATGATGATGATGATGATTATGATGATGATGATGATGAGAACGATTATCATATATCTTTGATACGGATCTTTAGCTGATCACTGCAGACCCACAGACCGTTTTTATGTTATAAATAAATCATAGAAGAACGCATATTCCAAATCAATACATTAAAGAAATACAAGAAAATCTTACATGTGCGCTTAAAGAGTTAAGTTGTACAACGATATACTGGTTTCTAACCTAACTCAAAGTGAAACTGAAAGTACACGTATCGTATATATCGTAGTACAGTGAGATGTTAGACAATAAAGTATAAACGTGGATTTAATGAATACATGCGAATGTATAATTTAAATTATGCATACATGTGTGCGATTTTGATTTATATATTGTATTTGTTTTATCTTCGGATTCATGACGAACTATGCTAAATGAATATTCCTATTCGCAGCTATAAATAGACACTTAAAATACCGCGAGTGCGTTGTTCCATATTCAGATTTATATACTGCAAAACTACCAGCTACTTCAGCTCGGCGCGCTTAGCCGTGATCGTATAGTGGTTAGTACTTCGCGTTGTGGCCGCGACAACCCAGGTTCGAATCCTGGTCACGGCAAGGTCTGTGACAGTCGCTGTCTCGGCACTGCTGAGCTTGCTTTTTTTCTACTTATTTTTTTTTTAAATAATGTTTTTTCATTTAATATGTTATTTAATAGGTATTTTACAAATTTTTTCGCTTACGGCTCATTGTTATATGTTATTTTAAACCGGTAACATTAAAAATTTGCTGTTAGTATCGCTATTATTATTTGTATAATTATTAATATTTGTGTTGTTCTTGTTGTTGATGATGTTGTTGTTGTTCTTCTTCTTCTACTTCATCGTCATCATCATCATCTTCTTCTTCTTCTTCTTCTTATTATTATTATTATTATTATAAGTATCATTATCATTATCATTATTATTATTATCATTATTATGAAAAATTGCTGCTGTTATCGTTATTATTTTTTTATTTTTTATTTTTTTATTTTTTTTATTTTTACTACTACAACTACTACTATTATTATTATTATTATTAAAAAATTGCTGCTGTTATCATAGCTATGATGATTATTATTATTATTATCAATATTATTATTATTATTATTATTATTATTATTATTATTGTTACTAATAATAATAATAATAATAATTATTATTATTATTATTATTATTATCTGCTGTTCTCTGGTATTTCCAATTTTCTCTCCGTTTCAGCTTTTATTTATTAATATAACATGACACGCTCAGAGTTTTCTATAGACAAAGAACAAAATTCCCCGTTGTTAAACTACCAATAAAAAACTGTAAAATATAGTTCGCATTGTAATGGCAGAAAATGTTGTCAGGTCATATTAGAATCGAAATATTTTTCGCATTATCTTTGTTTATAGGCTAATAAACACCGATTTGTCGTTCTGATGCGGTAAATTAAACCACTCGGGAACGCCGAATCGTTGTTTATTAGCCGATAAACAACTCTTAATCGAAAACTATTTCTTAATTACATCATTATTTTGGCGTCCTGTTCAGGGGCTCACTTGCCATCAAGCATATTGCAGTCGAAATCATAAATGAGGCGCGTCGTTGGAAAACCGGACTTAATGCAGTCCGCACAGGCTAATCCGGGACGGCACTTTCCGCTTTTATGGTATTTTCTGTTTCATGGAAGTCTCTTCTAAACGTAAACCACTGTAGGCGGAATGTGCCGTCCTGGATTAGCCTGTGCGGACTGCACAGGCCAATCCGGGACGACACTTTACGCACATGCATTAAGCCCGGTTTTCCCACGACGCGCCTCATTTTCATTATTTTGAACATAACTGAAATCAGTTCTTGTAAATTTCTCACTTTATGACAATGGCCCGAAGGGTGCAGGATCGAGGGCCTGGGCATTTTTTGATGACCGGATGTCGGATAATCTGGGAATTCTGATGACCAGATGTCGGAGTAGCCAGAATAATAGTGCTGTCGCCACAAGCAAGTCAGTTATGCCGCTGAGAGCACAACTGTTTCAATAGCTTGCATGTTTGTTATGAGACATAACTCTTCATAAAATATATATCGTATACAACGAGTTATTTCCCTTGATATACACCCTTGAGCTTGAAGGGTACAATATTTATATTTAAAAAACCTAACTATCGACAGATAAGGCGACGTATGTTGATCAGCACCGACGTTTTTGCTGTATTTTCTGTAATCTCGGTATGTATTATAACGGTATCCAAGACGTTTGAGTGATGAATATGTGTATTTGTTGGAGGGTTGGGGTGGGGGTTAATCACGTTATATCTCGAACTAAATACAATATTCCCGTGAAGTGGTAAAACATGACAATTAGAACATGGCAAAACAGAGGCCTCTGGGTAAATTAAATTTAAAAAAATCAGAACAAACCCCTAATAAAACATTCAAAAGCAGCGCCAGAGAATGGGATCAAACCTGCAACCTAGGAGTGAGAAGCCTAACGCATTACGCCTAGAGTACGTGTAGTTGACTTGCTAAGAGATGTATTTGATTCAGTCTTTGAAAGATGTATTTTCCATACTTCTACGATAAACACAAACGTACACCCCTAATCGTTTCGCGTTACAAATGCGTTTTACTTTGTTGAATTGTAATTAATGATTGTTCTTTAATAACACACACTTTGAAATTCACGACCTTGTCAGTGGCGGTTTCTCAGTTGTAAATTAGGGGATTTTGACTAATTATATTTTTGGTTGTGTAATTCCCTACCATAGAGCCAAGCATTGTTGTCTAAATCCCTCTATGGGAGATACTTAACTGGTGTATCAAAAGGCCCGGGGCCAATATAAAGGGGATCTAAAATCCGACCGAAGTATATTTCCCGGACCCGGAATCATTCGGTGTGTCATATTTCCGCCTGTCGGGAATTGCGTTTAGTCTTAAGACCCGTATATGCCCGCCGCTCCCTCCCCCTGGGGGAAAATATTGATAGGTGCATAATACAGAGTGTGCTCAGGTTACTTTAATAGGAGACAGAATTTGTATCTTATCTTATACATAAAGTCTTATTAATAGGAATGTGTACAGTGAGTGAGATCAAGACTGCGAAATGGCGGGTAAAGGACTCTTAGGCCTGAAGGCTCGGGCTATAGAGATCGACTAACAATGGCGGACGAAGTTCTTTCACTGCGTATACAAGGAAATCTGCAAAAAAGTTGAATTTGTACTTATTTCATGTACATGTACTTTCGCGGCTGTGATATTTTTTGGTATGTATGTGATACTGCTAAAGACTGCACAGGCTAATCCAGGACGACACTTTACGCACATGCATTAAGTCCGCATTTCCCACGACACGCCTCATATGCATTTTAAATGTTTCAGAAACGATCTGTAAGGCTGAGTAATATAGCATGATTTGTACCACAAAGTAACTGTCAGCCGTGCAGGTCTGGGCTGGTATTTATAAAGAATCTTAGTCGAAGTTTAAAAAGTATCTTAGTCGGAATTTAACAAGTATCTCAGTCGAAATTAGTATCTCAGTCGAAATTTAAAAAGATTCTTAGTCGAACTTTAAAAAGTATTTTAGTCGAAATCTTAGTCGAAATTTAAAAAGTATCTTGGTCGGAATCTTAGTCGAAATTTAAAAAGAATCTTAGTCGAAATTTAAAAAGAATCTAAGTCGAAATTTAAAAAGTATCTTAGTCGGAATCTTAGTCGAAATTTAAAAAGAATCTTGATCGAAATTTAAAAAGTATCTTAGTCGGAATCTTAATCGAAATTTAAAAAGTATCTTAGTCGGAATCTTAGACGAAATTTAAAAAGAATCTTAGTCGAAATTTAAAAAGTATCTTAGTCGGAATCTTAGTCGATATTTAAAAAGTATCTTAGTCGAAATTTAAAAAGTATATTAGTCGGAATCTTAGTCGAAGTTTGAAAAGTATCTCAGTCGAAATTTAAAAAGTATCTCAGTCGAAATTTAAAAAGAATCTTAGTCGAAATTTAAAAAGAATTTTAGTCCGATCTTAATCGAAATTTAAAAAGTATCTCAGTCGAAATTTAAAAAGTATCTCAGTCGAAATTTAAAAAGTATCTCAGCCGAAATTAAAAAATAATTTTAGTCGGATCTTAATCGAAATTTAAAAAGAATCTTTGTCGAAATTTAAGAAGTATATTAGTCGAAATTTAAAAAGAATCTTAGTCGAAATTTAAAAAGATTCTTATTCGAAATTTGAAAAGATTCTAATTCGAAATTCAAAAAGATTCTTAGTCGGAATTTAAATAGAAATTTGAAAAGAATCTTAGTCGAAATCTAAAAATAATCTAAGTCGAAATTTAAGAAAAATCTTACAATTCTTAATGTTTATAATTGGATTTTCTGACAAAGAAATGCACGTTTTGAAATTTTGTTTAAATAGAGATTACTGTATAATTCCAAGTGTATTAATATTTTGTATGTATTATTTTCATGTTCCAAAGCATTGCGTTTCAAACACAAATTATAATTTTCACTTATTTAAAACTTAAATAAAGAATATATTAAGAATCTTTATAAATATGGGCCCTGTTCAGAAATGCGTCAGAAGTAAGTTCTCGCTTATTAGATTAAAATACATGCAAACATGTTTCAGTTTTAAATATCTAAGAAAAGATATAAAGGGCAATTGACATTCTCATTTGTACAATTGCTACAGACGCGGAATTACTGTTCTAAAGGTACTTCTTGGTTCGCTCTATATTACAAATAAACGTGTACTCGTATAATATTTATAATACATGCAGAATATAATAATTATAATTATCTAATATTATATGGAGATCTCTACCATGTTGCTGTTATGAACACTGAAGTCATTTCAGAGTTGAGAAATTCTAAAATATTCTTGCGTTGGGTAAATTGTGAAGAGGTTACCCAAAACAAGACTGTGCAAAAATATAATTGTTCAAAATAATATTTGCGCATCCGTTACAAGCACAGCTTTATTCTCATTCCAGTTCGACGTAACCGCGTTTGAAAACACAAACCGCCTTCGTCAACGAGTATGTTTCGTTAATTTCTTAAAGCAACGTCCCCGGGACAAGCTTAATCAATCTATGGGATAACACGTCCAAGTATTTACCCCCGATTTTCACCTATTAAGTGACGCTATTATCATAAGTTAGCTAATTCACTAAGTGTTGTACGATGTTTGTATTTTAAAAGAATCTCGCATAAATAGACAGGTTGGTTTCAATCAGACAAATGCAAACAAATTCGACTTAAGCAAGCACTTGAGTGAGCAAGAGGGGGGTCACTGTGACGCTCTTTAAATATTGACTCAACAGGTTGGGGTGTCACTTATAAGGCCAATGGAATACTAGTGCTTATTTCATGTTTTAGACAACTCACTTGTTTTATAGAGAGAGATTAGAATGAAAACTGGGGCGTAGCGTAGTTGAACTTTGAGGTCGGAAATGTCGGTAAGGGCCGGATTTCACAAAATTTCTACGAGAAATCTCACCATTAGCTGTACTTAAGTTAAGTTTTCAGATTATATTTAGTATGTAAAATCGAATAATTTATGTTCACATAATTGAAAAATACTAAACATCTCAGTAATTCTTACTAGTTTCAAGCAATTTAATGTGAAATGACCTATATATACACGAACCAGTAACAGACTCAAGGGATTTTATGAATAGAAAACTCTCAAGAGTTTCCTAAGGAGCTTCGTGAAAATGGGCCCTGTGGCCATATTTCAGAAACATCTTAAGTTTATCTTAAAATATTTTCACTTAAGTTCCAACATGTGTTAGGTAATATTTTTAAAACTACATATAAATTAGTGTTTCCAATTACAGTTTAGTAAATAGTAGTTAATAATAAGTTGATAATTGGTGAACATTAAACAGAATTTCATGTATACCTGGAATAAAATGCGTACGAAAAATGACGATTTGAAGGCTAAGGATACGATTTCACTTAAGATGTTTCTGGCATACGACACTTGTTTCTGGTTTTTAGACACGCACTTGTTCGATAGAGAGAGATTACGATGTAGACAGGGTGCGTAGCATAGTTAAACATAAAGGACGGGGTGTCTGTCGTTAAAGTCACGTGTTTGATGGTACGATTCGTAAAAACGTAATACCGGTAGTTTGAAAATGGTATTACTTATATGACATATGATACATAACTGTAGCGAAAGATCTAGGATCGGATCAGAAAGGTACGGTGCGATGTCAAAAAGGTACGGTGCGATGTCAAAAAGGTATGGTGCGATGTCAAAAAGGTACGGTGCGATGTCAAAAAGGTACGGTGCGTGCGATGTCAAAGGGAGCAGGGGGAAACCAGGTTAATTATTTTAAATTTGTTTGGCATTTTCAAATAGTTTATAAATTCATGGTTTTTATTATTTAAATGCTCTATTTGAAGGTTTTCAATCATGGACTGTTCATTTTTTCATTAAAAAGTTACAAATATAAATTAGATTTCAAAAGTTATTTAACATTTCTTTGTTGACCAGCCCAAATGGGCATCAGGGCGGAATCAAAAAAAGGAGCAGGGTGCAGCACCCTGTTATTTCGCTTTGGATCTGTCCCTATGTAAATGTTGTAGTTCTGTGTTTTTAAGTTCTTCCTCGCGATGACGTGTTCTGTATGCCAGTCAATTTTAAATTCCCGTCAGTGTAGGCTTACATGCCTCGCAAATTCCTTTCAGTGTGGTGCTTGCCATGTTTTGCATGTTCATATTTGCGGTCAGATTGTCGATGTGTTTGATTCAGTACTGGGCAAGGAAAACATAAAATTGCAATGCAATGAATAACACATTGTTTTGTTATAAAACTTGGTGCATACAATTTAAAACTAGTTTTGTAATTTCATGGATAAAAAATGATTGCAATAATGTATATTATTTATCTCTGGCTGTTATTATTTCAAATCACTTCACCGATAATTTGATTAACATTCAGGAAAAGCGAAAATATTTATCCAGCCTGGACGCCAGTGTTATAGGAATGTACCACAACGTACGTAATTGCCAACAAATATCCATTTCCTATCAATTTCCTGATGCAGTTTAACATCGTATATTCACAGGTTTACCATTATATTTCAATACAACAAGTATATTTGCAGAGTAAACCCGATTGTTGTGACAAATGATCGGGCCATGCCGAGTGGCGTACTGAACAAATATTTGCGTTCATGGTCCGATTTAATTGAAAACGATTTGTTTCGTGTACTTGTGCCTCCGAGTTTTCTAGTATTTCTTGTGTATGAACTTAAAATGGCGTTTGGAAAATTTTGATCTGAACGGTGCCGAATTTATGTATCCGAATTTATGTATCAAACGACACCGATTAGCCAAAGAAAAGAATTACTGATAACATGAAGCCCATTGTATGTCCAGCGCATATTCATTGATAGCTCGTTTTAATAACGATACAAATATTATGGACAGTGTTTATTTCAATCTGGCCCGCTCTCTCCGGTGGTCAGTATTGCTCTGTTCTTGGCCAATAATGTATACCACAACATACCCATTAACAAATTGGTTGCAAACATTACATATCCTTTTGTATGTTATTCAGAAAAAAAGATATTATAAACGTAGCTAAAGAAATAAAAAAAAGCTTCATGAATAGACCTTTACTGCAGTGAGTTATAAATAAGACTCGCTAACTTAAGAGTATGATTTTATCACATGCTATACCTTGATTTCCATGTAATACAACCATTACGAATATTTTTATCTTACACATGTGTAAGATAAAATTTTGAGCGTTGTTATTGGCTACATATTTTTTGACTGACCAATCGCATGACGTTATTTTCGTGAAATGACGTCGTCAACATGAAATGACGTCAATGCAATAAACAACTTTTTGGATTTATCGACATGCTTTGGTAAAATTAAAAGCATTTTTTTTCGTTTAAAGGCATGTGATAAGAAAGATGTGACACTCGTTGTAATAAAATATGATATGAAATAACAACTCGTGTCAGATCCTATATTTATGTTATGAAGAATGTTATTGACCAAAAACGAGGTATGCGTGAGGATCACAGAAGAATATGATTTCATTGCATTTCAAAAACTGGATGCGATCACAAACTTCACAGAAAATGTGTAGAATAAGACTGTGATGTGTGAAGAATAAGATCTCAAAATATGATTTGTGAAAAATTGTCTTACAGAGGTTTAACATAACGGTGGCTGCCGGCGCTCCATTCCAGGGCCCTGTCTTATCAAAGATCTTACGACAAGTTTAAGTTACGACTGAATTTTGTATTTAAAAAAATACACATTTATTATCAGTATGTTCCTGAAATAAAGGACATGTGAAAGATACCAAGGAAATGAATAGAATTACTGAAATAAAGTAATCATAGATGTTGGTGCATATAATTTATTCTTCTTCGAAAATTGTATCGTATGTAAATATGCCCTACGATGTTTAATAAGACAGGTCCCAGGTCTCGAAGAACCCCAGCTTGGTTAGGCGTAAAAAAATATTTTTGTTCAGGTTACCAGACCTACCCTAAAAATGCCCCGATCCTAGAACATTTTATTGGGTTTTTCAGATATTTTTTGTGTTATTTACTTTTCTCCATTAATTACATGTTTTTGCGGTAAATGTTTTGTTTTGATAACATCCACTTATAAACACTGCTAAGGATATTACTGATATGTTTGGAATATTTATTCAGTTTTAAAATCTTCAAGTTGACCATTACAAATAAAATAAATAAATAAAATAAATCCCTACCTACCCTATTAAAAAAACATCCCTACCTGCCTACCCTATTTTTTTCGGGCATGTAACCTGAAACAAACATATTTTTACGCCTTAGTGGTCACCGTGCTGGTTAGGTAGGTTTTCTCCGGGATTTCCTCCCGCAGCACAAGGACACTCCAATATTGAGGTGATATTTCTGTAAAAAATAAATAGCTGGAAGTTGCAGCTTTCATTCAAAATTAGTCCGAACTTTTGATAAGTTTCTAAGTATTCAAATTAGGTCGGTGTTAGTTCGGTTATGAGGGATATTAAACAAAATAAGGAGACGCCACGTTCCAGTGGAAACCCTGGGTATTTTAATGTTGGTGTGACGCATGTCTATTTATGTGAGGCGACCGCTATAATATATCACACTAAACATGCAATAACGTTATAAATACCAGTTCTCCAGGCAAGTATTGTAATGGGGGTAAATGTACGCGTACTTCTAAACATTTGGGAGTAAATGTATACTTTCTACAGAATTTTGGGGAGTAAATGTATAGTCCGTGTAGGACAAATGGTGGTTCATTTACATCCAGCCAAACTTTAAAATATGTGAAAAACATAGTAATATGATAATAATCCTTAATAATTTAGCAACACTTTTTACATACAATAATTTGAAGAATAAGACTTCTGGACAATTTAAGGCTTTGATTGCTAGCCTAACTACTGAACCATGTGCACATTCGGTTAGGCAGGCCTGTCAAAACTCCCATCTTCTTCTGTCTTCGAATCACTGATATTTGACGTTAAGTACACGAACATGAAAAAAGTTATGCGTAAATGTACCCCCAGTTTTTAATTTCTCTGAGTATATGTAGACCCAAAACTTTATTTTCTCTGCGTATCTTCCAATTTTTGTGCGTAATTTTATCGTGTACGCGCCTTATCTGGGCCTCTGAAATACCACAAATGTTATCTTGTTGAGTGTTCGGAACATACCAATGATACGTATCTTGAGTGTTTTAATGTACACCGTATTGTCACTCGCCACAGTATTTGTTAACCATTTTATTTACAGGTCCCGGTTTTGAGCCCAGGTTCGACTATATTTGTGCCCTTTTAAAATTTTATTTCTGTACTTGTAAGAATGTGGGTTCTGTTTTTACATTAGGCGTAAAAAAATATGTTTGTTTCAGGTTACATACCCTCCCCCCAAATAGGGTAGGTAGGTTGGGAATTTTTTTTGTTTGGTAAATGGTCAACTTGAACATTCTAAAACTGACTAAATATTCAAAACATGTCTCTAATATCATAACACATTGTTTTGAAGTAGATGCTATCAAAATGAAACACTTTTTATCCAAAAAACATTTAATTATTGGAAAAAAAGTAAAACAAACAAAATATAACTGACCCACTCAATAAAATGTTCTAGGGTCGGGGCATTTTTTAGGGTACGTCGGGTAACCTAAATCAAACAATTGTGTTACGCCTTACAAAAGTTGGCTTTGATGTAATCCATTTCAGCATGTTAACGTTAAAAGACACTTTATACAATTCGCCGAACATATTTTAAGCAAGTTGATTTGCACATCAATAACAGTTCAGTCGATCACGTTCCTAACCAATGCTGCGTACCAGCTCCTCACTTGATAGTCATACGTACTTAAAGTACCAGTCCAGAAATAAGTAACAAATAGGGATGGCAACGAATATTCGAATACTGAAAAATATTCGAATACATTTTAGGTATTCGAATACTTACCTGACCGATAAATTAAATTTTAATTAGCATATAAAATACTGTATAGTGTGTGTAGTACATTTTTATCGAGTGCACCGGGATTCTCTCCCATACTTGTTAGTTGGGTTACGGTGGATAGTGCAAGATACAGGAGACGCCCCGGGCGTTCCAGAGGCGACCCTGGGTCTTTTAGTGCCCGGTGTGAAGTACCTAGTACACTGCACCTCGGTTTAACGTTTCATGCGAAAGACGAGTTAGTAGGTTAGGGTCTAGCGGGGCCTCGAACCTGCGACACCTGGATTGTGAAGCCAGTGCGTTACCACTAGACCTCGGATCCGCCACGAAATACAGTATATGTCAATGTAAGTCTCCGTATATCAAGCATCTATGTCGCCTTCGCTTCTATAGTACGTCAAAGTCGACCTAGCACGCTGTTGTTGTCACTGCATGTTAATCCCATTATGTGGACCATGGTCTCTTTATTAGTAGTAGGAGATTAAAGCGTCTTGTGGATGCTAATTAGGGTTATTGCGTACATGTGTGTGACCAGTGTGCACGTGTCCCTGGGTATATCCGATGGTTTGTGGTACTCTGAACACATGCTTAAAGGCCTAGTTTAATCCTTCTTTATTTGACCCCCCCCCCCCCAATCTGTATTGGCACCCTGCTGTGGACACAGTGTGGCGACCCTTATCACTTGATATCAATACAACGATGCAGAGGTAACTGTGTACTTAGCCATTGCTCAGTCAGCTGAAAGAAACGATTGCAGATAATGATAAGAGATTTTATGGTGGACAGAGTGGAATACCCCACGGAGAGGCAAGACATTCCTTAAACTAGGCCTTTAATTGAACAGGCAGCATAGTTGTCAATAAGCATGAGCTTATTCGAAGGCTAAGTCTTTCTCAAATGTAATAAAACATAGTTCTCATATGTAGCGCTTTGTCCGGGCCGCGGATTTCTAGCCGTACGTTTGTAGTAACTACATACTGAACAGTTATGTCTTTTTAACATTACCGTAATAATAATTACTGCTTCATGATCGAATATTCGAATACTTTATCAATCGAATATTCAAATATCAATTTTGGTATTCGTTGTTATCCCTACTATCAAAAACAGAAATCGGCAGAAATTGTTTCTAATGGACATCTTACAGATTAAAATACAAAAAACGCATTTATATCGGTTAAATATTAACGTTTTGGTAACGTTTTATCACTATCTGTATGCGATAGCTTGTGATGCCTCTGGAGTAAATCAGCATGTACATTAATGTATATTCCATTCGTACCAAGCGTTTTCGAACATAGACATTATAAAATGCCTTTCGTAAAGAAGGAACAGTTTTCAGTCGAATCAACGTCTTTAACATTCATTAGAACTAATGCCAACTTAAAATGTATTGAACTATATTATATGATCTGCGGCTTTAAAGTTTGAACGATCTTTCAAACACATAAATATAATTAATGTCCGCTCGTTTGTTACGATGCAATTATAATACACATACTTATGTGCGCGGCGTAATGAATGGGCTTAAGTCGACAGCGCATCTGTAGAAATCTTTGATGTGGTTTGTTCGTGAAGGGCAAGTTCAAAATAAATAAAATCATGTTTATAATGGTTTATTAACATCAGGACGTTCTGTGAAAGACATAAACAGTGTCCTTATAACATTGTTTTCAAGCACGAACTTAAATGTATACATCTAACATCTTATACGAGGATAAGACGTTTTTAGTTTTTGTCCACAGTCATAGAAAGTCCATAAAAACTGAAATATGTCGCTTCATTAATACAACGTAAACAACATACATGTATATGTCGATGTCAAAATAGTTATAACAAGAACTGTTTCGTTTTTTTTGTATTTCGAAATAATAATTATTTCAACAAGACAAAATTAAAATGAGACGTAAATATTATAGAAGTGTCAAAACATATTCTAATGTCTTACTATCTCACGGTGTTAAAACGAATCGATAACCTCTCCATTAAAAATAGCCCAAAATGCACCCTCTCCGTTAAATCTATACGTTTTTGGTGTATGCAAGTATACAAAACATGCGAAAATGGCAGTTATGAGTTAAATTGATTGAAAATACATTATGCACGGAACATAAGCATGTTTCAGGTATGGAACGGCATGGCGGACTTTTTAACAAACGTAAACGTTAACTAAAATGAAAGAAAACAATTTCAGAAAGTCTTGAAACACAAATATTTTACATCTGAAATAAGTACCTGAATGTGTACTGTGTTCTACCAGTGCGTGTTGAGTGCATTGTCGGTCCATCTTTTTTAGAGTAAAAATCCCCCAAAATGACAAAGTCTACTGTTTATAATGCATGTAAACAGCATTAAATGAGTAAAACACAGACACCAATACGGAGAGGTTACATGCACCCTCCAATTCTGACCGCCGTCAAAAATTATGTTATTTACAGCAGTTGTTCGCTTATAAAGTTACAAAGAACAATAAACACACCTCGGTGAATCATTTTAATTTGAGCCAAACTCCAAAAGTATAAGGTTTTAATGAAATAAAGGGAATAACGATGGAAAATATCGCGGAAATAGGCAAACGGCAGACAAAGTTAACAACAGTTTTCACTATTTCTAGAAAACAAATCATGTAATAGTGTGAATACCTTTCTGAAATAGCAGTAGTATGTCCAGAGCGTTCAGTGAAACAAAAATATCTCCGATTTTTGGCGACTGTAAGCTATATATCTCGACAAGAAAGTGACCTACCTGTAGTTCTCAGAGATGATTTCTAACGGAGAGGGTTCAATTTTTAGCTATTTTAAGGGGGAGGTTACCGATTCGTTATTTTAGCTATTTTAAGGGGGAGGTTACCGATTCGTTATTTTAGCTATTTTAAGGGGGAGGTTACCGATTCGTTTTAACACCGTGCATCTTAGAGTTACAAAAATAGGCAAACATTAAACATGGTTCAACGAAATTGCATTGATAACTAATAAATAGCATTTGTGTTTTATATTGCATTTAAAATGCATCGGCCATTGAAATATACCTAATCGGATCGTCACCAAAAGTAAACATAGATGGAACACATCAAATTCAATGCGACGAATAAAGAAGTCACGTGTACTCAATTATTAAAAAAAATCAAATAAGCTGTAAACACGAAAATCAGCATTATAACATTGAAGCAAATCGTACAAGCAATACATATGTCGCTTACATATGGTACCGAGATACCGTGCGTTTATGGTGGCTCATTTTGTGTCTTTAAAATTTCGGAAATACAGCCATTAGAGACATTTTTAATGTCTATAACATATACATGTTAATATTCATGGTGTCCTTTATTTCAGATTTTCAGTATGACTCACACAGTGTTTGCAATTTCAATATCTAATTTACGTATTTTTTATTACTATTATTATAATTATTATAATTATTATTATTATAATAATAATTAATGATGTCATTAGGCAATTTGGGAAAGATCTAGAGCGAAATAGCAGGGTGCTGCACCCTGCTCCTTATTGGTTCCCCCCTGCTGCCCCTCTGGGCTGGTCAAAATAGACATGTTGAATATGTTTTGAAATTCAACATATTTTGAAAAATATTCAATGACAAATAAAACCTTAATCAGAAGCACAAGACTCACGAAACCACTTGATTTAGGAAATAAATGGAACATGTCAACAAACTGGTCCGGTTTTCCACCCTGATGCTTTTTAAGCAGCAAGTTGTACCTGTTTTGATCCTAGATCTTTCCCTATGTCATCGATACGAGTAATAAATTATGGCTTAAAGTTAAAACATTATTCGCGTGACACGTGTTTTGAATATTTCATAAAATAATGACTATTAAAGTATTTTACATTATTCTTAACGTCATACATAATTATAAATATTTCTAATGAAAAAACAACTGTTTATCATAGTTCATGCGAATAAGATCCCCCAAAAGTCTGTTATGGCTTCGGGATTTGCCCCTATAAGGGTCCATATACACAGGGGTCGGCTGAGGGGCCAACGGTACCGGTTTCCCGCGTCCGTGTCGTGACGTCACAGAACTTCCGGTGTTTGAAGCAGACGGGAATTTGTAGAGTTCTTTATCCTCGTCAGAGAGCGCTTTGTAAATCCGAGAATCAAACGACTTACTGCGGTCAGTTTTTGTTGCATTTATCTTGCCGCTAGATTTGTCTTTGTGTCTTTTGGACACTTTTTTCTTGGAAGGTTGTCGTTCCGAAGGCATTGACAAAGAGCGCTCTAAACCGACTCGATGTTTACTGTTTGGACTGCACTGAGTTTTAGATATAGCACCTGGTGATTTGTCCAAACATTCGAAATATCCGCTGCTTTCATCGGATCCGGACTTATCGGCCGAGGCGCCACTGACGTGACTCGCCGCCGATGAATATTCAGACAGACTAGAAACATACGTCATAGATGCCACGTCACCGCCGTCGCAGTTTTCAGCACATGGTTCGATGGTCATACTGTCGACACCATGTACCATTTTTCGTACATTCTGCTTATGCAGTAAGTTTGACTCAATTTTGGAAAGATAGTCCTCATAGTCTTTACGATCTGCCACGTGTTCGCCGTCACGCGACTGCGCACTATCACCGGAAGTGCTGAGATCATATTCATATCCGGTTTCGTTTCCGTCATGCTCCTTAACTCGGAAAGCACATTTAGGCTTTGATGTAGTTTTAGATACGTCTTTTCCCTCTTTGTCTGTAGCAACGATTTCATTGTCGGTTATTGCACATGATTCGGATCTTTCCGACAAGTTGTCGGGCGTTTGCGGGGACGAATCGGGCGTCAACGTCCGCGTGTTACTGTCGTTACTCGGAGAATCCGAGAAAATTCTGAAAGCACAATGTGTATTATTTTGACTCTGAGCACCGTTTGAACCTGAACACATGTCTGAGCGACTGACAAAAGTTTCCGACTGGACGTTGGTAGCGTCCTTTAAGCCTTGTTTCGACTTCACGCATCGGGTAAGAACAATCTTTGTGTCAATAATAGCCTCCCCCGAAGTCTGAGAATTCCAAGTTGGGGAAGGCTCGTTTCTGCAACCAGTGACTTTACACTCAAAGCACCCAATGTCTTGACAATTGCACGTCTGAAAGTCAGCGTTCTTTTCGCCCAAGCACGGATCACTGTTTCGTTTAAATATTTCCACGTCGCCGTTCTTTGTTCCAGTATCTGGATTGACTATGGGCACAATCAAATACGGGCCAACCTCTATTGCATTACTTAAATCCACTCTAGAGTTAAGCCCGGGCACGGTTCCAGTCCGGGTATCTTTTATCAAATCCGCATCATTAGCGTGACTTGAACCGAAGTCCAGTCGATTTCGGACACTGTTTTCTGGAATTTCATCGTAAATGTGTGACGACGTTTCTTTAACATTTTGGACTGGTGTGGGCATGCGCGCACGGAAGTGAAATTTACAAAAGCTTTGTGGGTAAACAACAGTCGTTTCGTCGTCCTTAATGATGACACTATGCCCGTTTTCAGTTTCCTGGAGAATTATTTGCCGCTTCCGGAAACCGTAGTCATCTTCCGGTCGGTGCTTCTGGTCCTGTTTCCGGTTCTTTTTGTCCTTCAACCAGCGGAACATCTTGCTGGTAATGCTGCTGCTGGCTCCCGTCATCTGGCGAGTCGTTAGTCAGTAAGGCCGGGAACCAAGAGGCATCCAACATCCGTTACTAAAAATAGAAAATAGAAGTTTTGAGCATGTTTCAGTTATATTTCAAAACTTGTGTTTCGGTTCGCAAGATGATCTGCAGTTGTTCACTATATAAACTATAGTACGATATCAGTGTTTTGCCATCGGCTCAGATTTATTATTAAGTATACTTCATATTGCTGCACCTTTATACGTAACACCGTATTTAATAAAGTACATGTACATATAAGCGCCATCTGGTGAGTACCACGTGATGTGGAGCGAGACCGTGCAGACGACAATCGACCGCACCGTTTTTTTTTCGTGTTCTGAATCAGCCAGCCGTACTTAATTATTCAAGTCATATCCCTTTCCCACTTATTTTATCATAAAATGCAAATTATAATCTGCTGTATGATGGAGTTTAACGTCCATTAAATTCTCTACTGCAAGTATAGCTGTAGATTTGAAGAAACTAGGTAGTATAGATATTTCAAATACGGGGAAGTTCTATAAAAACAAAACCCATACAAATGCGTGGTTGTGAAACCAAAACACTTCTCAGTTGCAAAGAAATGAAGACTGTACAAATATGGATAACACTCGACCCGCAAGATCTTTGCCCATCCCATCCCATTTTTTTTAAATAAAATAGTTGCGTACACAACATTTGCGTGTTGGATATTCTTACCGGCCATCTATCTGGGCCATATTCCGCAAAAATATGTAAGTTTATCTTCAAACATTTTACTAAAATTAAAAAATTATGCACTTAAGTAAGTATTTTTAACACAACATATATAATTTGGTGCATTTCTTAACTGTGAATTAACCAGTAGCAAATTATACTGTTGATTCAATTAATAAACACCCAGCACAGTGGCTTAAACACATGGAATAAAGTCAAAACAACTATTTTAAATCAAGGAATAGATTTAACTTTAGATGCTTGTGGAATAGATCCAAGTAAGGAAACTTATTTTTATGTGTCTATCCTTCCATCTTTTCTTTTATACTGATTATCGTGGGTGGTCGAGTCGAATTGTACAAACTATTGTATCAAAACATGGACCACTAATGCCTTGTATTTAATTACAGTCATGTGTTGTAGTTTTTCTAATAGACAAAGGAACGCGTTAATAAAAGATTATTTCCGTCTGCTATTAGATTGTTCAAACTTCCAAAATAGAACGTCACGGAAATTTCAGTCATGACATTTTCACCGGAAGTTACGATGCAGACAACATCTTAACGACTTCCTGTCTGCTGGAAGACAATGACTTTGCTAATTGTTCTTCACACTGCGACAGACAATTATCCAAATTATCACCAATCGATTAAATACAAAGATACTGATTTGTAGCCACCTGTATTTGGCGACCATGGTTTAACAAGTGCAACACAGAGTGTCAATGTCAGGGAACATGTTCCAGCAAAAGTGAAGGCGTTGGAGATACGTGGGGCCAATATCCACATATTTGTCTCTATCAGTCCTTATATCGTTACCTGCTTGAAACCATGGTTACGACGCCGCTCATATTGGTGCACGGTTTGATCAATAGGATTAATGTATTGCGATTATAAAACATTGCCCGTGTAAGCATCAACGGACGTGCACTTTGGCTAACATCCGTTTGCATTGTATATTACGAAAGAGACGATGTTTATGCGTGTAATATATTATCCGCACAGCTGCGTTTACATTGCATGGCCGAACAATAAATAGTTGGTTTCTTGGTTCATGTTCACATATATACTAATCTGATTAATGAAGTACATACCTTAAATGACACAATAATTGTGTTATCCCAGTATAACTGAGGTGCAGACAACAACAACTTGCTTAATAAAACGGCTCGTCGTTATGTTTCAAAGCAGCATATTACATACACTAATTGTGTCATCACACGTCATTCTAATGAAAAAGATGTTACATATTTTAAGTTTAGCATTTAATATACAACCAAACATTGTCGACACAACGCATACCTATGCGCTACATTTCAAGCGTTATGTTCATAAACGAAGGGTTAACGTCGCTATTTATCAACGTCGAAATCCAGTGATAATGACACTATTAATATGTGGATTCAAACTGGACCAAGTGTGTGCGTCGTCTGCAACTGGAAACATAAATATGCGGCAACCGCGAAGTTATAAATGAGCCCACAAATTGATGAAGACGTTTCAAGAACAGACGGTTACTCCACGGTGACTACATTTATGGTGTATGTCAAGCGTTTACAACCAAATTCATGTTCATGGAAGGATACGTCTAGCGTTTATATTTTCGCATTTCGATCGCATTAAATAGTTAACATCATCCTCGTTTAAACGAGCAATAAACAAAATAACCAACGAATTTATAGAACTGTATACTATGAATGAACAAACACATTTTACGATTGTAGCAACACGAATGATTAAACAGTTCGAAAATAAACGCAGGAAAGGATAGGAAACGACCAAAGCAAGGTCTAACCAGGGAATAAATAATAAAAATAAGGAACCATTCAAAGTGCAAATTATTAAACAAAAGAACTAACCAAACAACGAATAGACCACACACAGATACGAAATCTATTAAATGTATAATTAACTGAACGAACACACTGACAACTGAACAGATCCAGCTCGAAACAGAGAGCAAGTTTTGTTGAAGTTCGGTTGAAGTTTTAAAGGGACTTGTTCACATATTTGTATTTTTAAGCTTACCATCAAATGTCTTAACTTTGCAGATTTAAGCATTGGAACAAAAGAGCGCGAGTATAATAATAAGAAAATAAAAAAAATAAAAAGCAAAACGTTGCTCCCACCGGGGTGCGAAATCGAGACCTCCGGATAAAAGGCTATCGCCTTAACTACTCGGCTATTCCGAGCTATATATTTAACCCAGATTATTTTACTTGATGAATGTGCACCGCGTGTTGTCAACGATTTTAACGAAAACAACAGAAACATTCCTAATTATTCCATCGTTTAACGTTAAAAACGCTTTATAATTTTATCAATTTCAACTGATGACTACTCATTAACGAAACGGTATTTTCAGTATATTTCTGTCAGTAGCGTTATTTTGCTCCTTTATATATGTATTATTATTTTTGGAATTTGTGACAAGTTTGAAAATTGTCAATTCTTCAATCTGTGAAAAGGTCCCATTACTTAAATTTACATGAAATACGAAATGCATCACCATCTATTAAACATCAAAATTAAACAGCCTTCTCAATTCGAACAGGTTTTTTTTACAACAACACGTACACGCAAGTCTACTTATATGTCACAATAAATTTCAGTATCGTCATTGTTCTAAATCTATCGAACATGTCGTTTAATAAACAGGGCATTAACAATATCTTAGAAGATCGCATTGAGATAACTGATTCCGAATCATGCAATATAAAATAATCAGTGGATTAAAGGCAACCCGGATATCTGATCACAGGCAATCCAAACAGCGATCGCGGTGATAGGGTAAGATCTTTCAATAGACTTGGTGAAATGTATGAAAAGGCTGCGAAGCGCACGACGTGTTCTTTTAAGCCCAAGACAGGGCTTCGACTGATAGAAGAGATTAATGGAGGTCCCGTGGATTAATTGAAGCCCTCGAAGATAAGATAAAAGCGATAACGCTGTCCACAAAACACTTGGCCCGTGTGGCATCAACAAAGATGAGAAAATGTATTATAAGGTGACATCAGCTAATGTGGAGCTAAATCAAGTGTGCGTGTAGTGTACTACTTAAGATAATTAGTTTCCTCCACAGAACATCTGCATTATAATGTTGACATTTGGCTGTACGCATCAATCCCAGCTTAATAATTCTTGTATGCGTACATTTAGTTGAATATCACTGTCATGTTATTTACAGAAAAGACAAACATTGGAGATTGTATGCGAACATTTTAGTTAAATATCAAAATAATGTTATTTACAGTAAAGACAAACATTAGTGATTGCGAAGCTCCAGGTAGTACAGTCATCTGTCATTACTACTTCCGGTACTGTGACCGCTAATCAGGTTCACTGAAACCTCCAACGCAGCCGGGGAAACTGAGTGAGCATAACCGCCCGAGTACGCGACGAAAGAGGCGAAATACTAGCATAGATTATCTAAAGTGGACGACTATAAGCAAACACAAGGTACAGAGGCGTCCTTGGTTCGATTCTTCCAGTTACTTCGGCTAGAGGTCACTACTCCAAGCAGGTGGATGTTTTCGGGTACTAAAACCTTCCCCACCCACAACAAACGGAGTCCCCAACTTGTTCGCTGCGCAAATTGTCAGATTTTTTTAAACACAAACCAAAAACATCCTACAATCTTCGGACTCTTATAAGCCGAGCGGACTTGGGCAAAAAGCATACACTTGTGACATATGACAAATACGAAAATAATACATACATATACACGTGCATGGCACACACATACTGTATATTCATACACTTACATAAACATAGTTACACACGTGTTCACTACAGAGCGACATAGGCGTTGTCGCCACAAGCCAATGAAACAGGTGACACTACACTACATAAATACGTTATACGCGTTATTGATCGATCACTCTAAGCATAATACCTAAACATTAAATACATAAAACAGCGAAACTTAAAAACTTGTCAACGTATCGTGTAACAGGTGTCTGTACGTTGTGGGCATTTATAAATAACTACAACCGTCTACAACTATTTGATTATCTGAAATTGTCTTTTCACAAGGTAAGCAGGTATTACGATGAGGATGCATTTATAAATAACTACAACCGTCTACAACTATTTGATTATCTGAAATTGTCTTTTCACAAGGTAAAGCAGGTATTACGATGAGGATGCATTTATAAATAACTACAGCCGTCTACAACTATTTGATTATCTGAAATTGTCTTTTCACGAGGTAAAGCAGGTATTACGATGAGGATGCGAGCATAGTATTGCCCTGATCGTTTCGGGTCATTTTCACCTTCCAGATCCCAACAGCCGTCCATTTGAGACTATTTCATAACATGATATTTTGTTATCCTAAAGCAAAGCAGAAATTAAATCGGTGATATATGCGTGGTGTTGTTTTTTATTGTCTCCAGATCCCTACAACCTTTTAAATGACCATATTGACTTGGGACCGGCTTGTGCAGTGCAGTGACCAACCTGACTTTAAATGACCATATTGACTTGGGACCGGCTTGTGCGACCACCCTGACTTTAAACAAGTAATAGTTTATACCATATCATTGTTGTATATGCACATGTTAATTATGTTGTATATTCATGAACAAATAAATATGTTTAAACTAAATTCCAGCAAACCGCACGCTACTTATTGCATGGTAATCTTGCATATTAGGCTCCGCCCACCAGTCAGCGTTCTGATATCACAGTTATTGAATACCGAAAAGCAAAGAAAACCTTCAGAAATATGGTATAACTAGAACTATAACCGGTAGTCGTTTGGCTGTTTTCTCTTGCAGTTTACTTTTTTTCTTTTATCTTTTGTGCTGTTGATCACATTTTACGAGTTAGTATATGATATCATATTCAAAACGCTGATATTTCAAATTTACATAACACCTGCTACATAATTTTAAAACGCAAAACATTATCGGCTGTAGACACATAAATGAATATATACCGAGCAAGCCATTAAACTTTCAACTTGTCAGAGACGATTTTGAAACTGAGCCGAATGACAATGGTGCCTTTTTATAATTAAATTTCATCTCGGAACGATACAACAATATAAGTGACAGGGCTGTCAGTGTAAATATTCGTAACACAATGTAAACTTGTGCTCAGTTTAGTCTAGCCTCAAACTTGTCTTGAGAAGTAAAGGGTTGTATGTAACCTTTGGACAACAAAGGGTGGTATGTAACCTTTGGACAACAGTGCAGTATTAATAAAGTATTTAAAAAAACGAAACAAAAATAAGAAGCTGTCTTTATTACGTATAAATAGTTTTGAACGTCATTTTATTTCATACATATACTGCTGCCAGGGGCGTACCTTGGGTTAAAAAAATGTATAGGCACAATAGGCGGATTCTACAAAATGACGCTGTGAGCGATAATTTGGGCCAGGAGTGTTTATACTCGTATGTGGCTTCGAACAACTAACTTCAGCTAAACCTCGATTCTATAAAATAATTGTAAAATAAGCGTGTGTTTCATGGAATTCATGTTACATTGACGTAATCGACTCGTTAAAAAATGAAGTATCAACGCAGCTGAGAAAGATCCCCTCACCTCCATTCAACCTCTTGTTTTTATTGCATGTTTGGCACATTAACATTTCTCTGGAAAAAATGTATAGGCACGTGCCAATAGTGCCTAAAGGAAGCTACGCCCCTGGCTGCACTGCTGTCTTTTCTTCGTTTAGAGTCGTTATGTGATTCTCACATTTCCATTTAAACAACAACAAAAAACATGATCTATACAAATCATTTGCGTACCTAGAATTTTAAGTAGTACAGTTTTCATTAATTAAAATCAAACCCATAAAACATACATGTTTATGTAAAAGTTATGCACAAACATAGAGTTATTGATATAGTTTACAGAGACTCGGTCATAAAATAAGTTATTAAATTAATATATTCATATTTACCATGCTTCAGCGAAGGTAACTTAAAAATTCTCCCTGTTTTACTGACAGAGAAAAAAACCTCACAGTTTCCACCACACCTTTTAACATAAGTCCATGCATACCTCCCATTGTGCTACTCTGTCATTTTAAAATATGTGTAAGATTAACAATCGTATATACATATAGTATACGTGTACACGGGAACTGAGTACTTGTATATATTTAAACTACGTTTTACCATTAAATTATAAATAAATATAAAATGAATACCTCATGTTAACTATATGTAATTCAGATAATGTAATCGAAATAAACCCCCGAACTGATATCGGCTCAGCTGTATGACCGAAACTGATTAAAACATAATAAATTACGTAAATAAACAGAAAATAACTGGTCGTTAATTTGGAGGCTTGTCTACACCCAATAATACCTCAATTTGAAATTAAGATAAGATATAAAAACCACAATTTACCTAATAAAGCATCGTTATTCCGCAATGCCACGTTCGGCAAACATAGTCCAACAAGTTTAGGCGTCTCGTGGGCTGTTAAAATCCCCAATCCCTCGTTTGCACATATCATATGGCCGTTGGTATCACAGTCTATATCCTTTTAGAAATCATTTAACGCAATTATATCGACACAGAATGAATGACATTCATTCATCGATGTTCGGTTAACTAGTCGGTAATTTCAATTTATTCTGCACTTGTTTAATTTTATCTCCAAATATATTCGCGCCGCAGTGTAAATCCCTGGCATAAATGAATATCCTTGTCACCGAATTGCAGTATTTGCGCTATACAAACACAATCCAGAAATGTGAATCTCTACACCACTTGTTTGCTGAAAACTAAACACAAAACCTCCAAGATGAATATCTTATCATCGCTTCGAGTGCCTCTCTCTTTTATTAAAGATTTGACAAACAGCTCGTGTTAAAATCTCCCGAGATTTCGGAATCTAGCGTGACCTCGCGATGTGAAATTATCAGCCAATTAGACACAAGTGTCGATCTTTAATCTTATCATTATACCTTGCATCAGTGCTTTTCAGCGGGACTTAAAACTTGGTGTCAACTCGAGCGCTGCGCCTGAAATGAACGGCCAGCGAAGTGTGCAAATCTTTCCTCCAGATATATACACTCCGGCTATAAAGTTATAAAGCATATTAATGTTGACATGCAAGTTTATGATTTAAAGTTAATACGGGGAGTGGAAAATGGGAAACGTAAGAGCTTACACAACGTTTTTATATCCAAGAGGTGTACTAAGTGAAGCATTTATTACTTTACAATATTGTTTTGGTAATTACGTCTGACGGGGGTGATAAAGAAGATGAGAAGTGGCTTTCAATTTCCGATTTTTCGTAAATGTATTACAAATTGAAAGCTGAACAAAAATGCACCATTAAGAAACTATTAACTTTCGGTGAATATGTTATTCTGTTGACAACATCGGGCTTATCGAGTTTATTTTTTCACTATCAATAATTATGTACTTTAATTAGTACTAAAACCCACGTACATGTACTACTGCAGAAGAAATGAGAAGCACACTAACTAAACATACGATTCTTTAAAATTTGAGGCCTGTCGTGGGAAAACCGGGCCGAATGCATGTGCGTAAAGTGTTGTCCAGGATCAGCCTGTGCAGTCCGGACTGCACAGGCTGATCAGGGACGACAATTTACGGACATGCATTAAGCCCGGTTTTCCCAAGACACGCCTCAAATCTATTTTAATTATTAATTGATTGGACGACCGAACCCCCATCCCACTGACTCGGTTACAAAACGAATTAAAATACTGTTTCATTAACGACCAACGTCCCAGAATAACAGAGGTATGTCGGTCCGATGTGTGTCCCCAAAACGCTGTAAGAGGATCGAACCAAGATCCCTCGGTTGCGTAACATGGCCACTTCTAGTATGCCTTGCGGCACACATTTAAATCTTTAGAGCAGTGTCATCATTTGCCACAATTAAAGAGATAATCTGTCAGAAAGAACGAAATCAGAAACAAAATTAAAAATCTTTGTTTAAATGACCAAACGGCACGAACAAATAACTAGAGGCAGCAACAGCAAGATCAACAAGGCGCATAAACACAACCCAAAACAAAAAAGGGATTCGTCATAACGTTATAAGATCGTGACCAAAAAACGGACTAGATCAGTTTTATTGAACGTCTTTGAAACCGGGATTTCATCTCAAGATATCTAAAGATACATCCTTATACGTTCTTTATCCGCAATGTTCTTAACTTGAATAGCGAACAACCGTCGCTAATATCCCCGACCACAGGTGCAGACAGCGCTATCAATGTATCGACTGTTCTAAAACAAAACTGTAATCCATGCAAGCTATGTAAACACTAATTACACAGCGAGGTCGTTTACAAGGTCCTGGGAAAATGTCTTCACTCATAGAAACCAAGGATTTCCTTGTTAATCTCGTTTCATCCCATTCGCATAAATAAGGGTTGTTTTAGTATCAAAAAGAACGTCCAATGCTTTTGAAAAATAATTAATAAGATGAAATAATATCACCAGCAAACTCAGGCCCATTAACAATCTACAATTTGGATTTTATCAGTTTAGACATTCGCCGATCAACTTTAAAAACATCAAGTAGAATACACGCAATGTCAAAGTATATCGTTTACTAATGAAATCGTTACCAGAACATTATTGTTACTGTCGATAATAGCTAATGTTCAAGACAAGGTTTCAGCCATTCTTGAATTTATTCAACTAGTATGGGATACAATCGTGAGATATATGATCACTGGCATCATTCATTTCATTCAAAACTTTGAAAACAGAACAAAACACACAGTGATAGCGTCACTGACTATTGTTTATAAACTGACAACAGATGTCAACGAATTGTTTACAAGTGGACACACTGCAAGAGATGGTTTAACGTATCGAGGAAGTTTATCTTTGAAATTGTAACAGGATATTTGTGTGAAAAATGAGGCTGAATGAATCTACACGAGAAGAATTGTTAACAAGAAATGTTTCAAATAAACAACAGAACTTCTGAAAATTGAACTCATGGAAATGACAACCACTAAAATGTCAATTTGAGATGTAACTGATGAAATTATATTAAAAATCATCAGAAGCGACCAGATTTTGCTCTCTTCATGTTCAATATAATATTATCAATAAGTGGAAAATAAAAAACACACCCAAAAGAACAACAACAACACATGGAATTATATTACAAGTATAAAACTATAACACATAAAGTATTGTGTTTATTATACCTGATTACTTTTATGATGGAGAAAGTAATCCATATACTGCTTTCACTGAAACTAAAACAACTAACATTATCAGACGCTGTATATTCAGGAATATATTAAACTGAAACTGAAAACTTAAATGACTCGAAAGGGATAACATGGACGCGAAAAAAGCGAGAATTCATAAAGCCATCAAAAGCCGAAAAGAGTCAAATTTATAACCAGATATATCAATAAAGGGCCGGAAAGCGGTGATACGGTCCCTCGAGGGTACACCAAATGTGATAGTGACCAAACACACGCAAGAAATCATCGCCTGTCGTCTTTTTGAAGTTTAAACATTAATTACGTATCTGCTCCGCGCAACGCTGTAGCGTTTCTTCAGACGCATAAACCACGAGGGCCAGATCCAGTTGAGCTAATGGTGCAGCAAAAATATGGCGTACCCTTTGGGTCAAAACTACATACATGCACGGCAGCTAAATATAGATGTAACTGTTGTTATACAATTGTAACCGCGGTTACAAATTTATGACTGCAGTCATACATTTGTAATAGCAGTTACATTGACCGATATTACTGCAGTTACAATTTATACCGAAAGAAAAAAAAAAGACAGTTGTCATAAAATTATAACTGCAGTTACACTTTTTTCTGATTAATTTTTTTATAAAATATGTATCCTTGAATTGTTTTTATAATTTAAAAATTCATATTTAAATAAAGCCATTTTAAGTATGCATAATTGCTCCGAGCCACTGTGATATTTCCGATCCAAGCACATGTGATTGTAAGTATGCCTAATTGCTCCTAGCCACTGTGATATTTCCGATCCAAGCACATGTGATTGTAAGTATGCCTAATTGCTCCGAGCCACTGTGATATTTCCGATCCAAGCACATGTGATTGTAAGTATGCCTAATTGCTCCTAGCCACTGTGATATTTCCAATCCAAGCACATGTGATTGTAAGTATGCATAATTGCTCCTAGCCACTGTGATATTTCCAATCCAAGCACATGTGATTGTAAGTATGCCTAATTGCTCCTAGCCACTGTGATATTTCCGATCCAAGCACATGTGATTGTGTGAATATTGCTGGGATATAGTATCACATAATTTGTTCATCGAATATTGTTTACTTCCTTACAAGTATTGTTTAAGGTCATGCATACAGGTATTTTACTGTTTTTATTTACTATAATATTATATAGGTTGTGTTTTGTATAAAATACATACATATACAATAATATAATATACGTTAAATACTGTTTGAATTCAGAAACCATCACGTTGTATTAATTTGTTAATTGGAACAAATACGTAATACAAAAGTTGAGATCAAAACGTTTAATACTTTATCATGTGCCCATATATCTGTTAACTGTTACTGTCAATTTCATTACGTATTAACCTAACAATAAATTAGTTCTTTTGGTCCACTGCCCAGTTTTCTAGCACTGATAGTTGATCAATATTTGTGTGTATTTCGAAGTTTATGAGGTCCTACCGCGCCTGAGGCTGCATTATGTGAGAACCCGGAGTGTGTCCCAGCACTCCTACCTCATTAACTGACTAGAGACTCACGAAAGTTGGGACGAATTTGAATCATAGCTGCAAATTCCAGCTATTTATTTTTTACTGAAATATATTTTTTTTAATTTTGGTGTGGCCTTGTGCTGTGGGCGGAAACCGGAGTACCCGGAGGAAACCCCACCTGGCCGGTATGGTGACCACCAAGCAAACTCACATGCGCCTGGAGTGGGAAGCGAACCCGGGACGCCTAGGTGAGGAGCGAGTGTACCCAATCACTGCTCTAGCCGGACAGCCGATAAATGGAAGTGTGATAATGAATCCTTTGAGAAATAATCATTTTTATTACCTCTGTTTGCACACTAGGGCACTATTTATGCATACTGTCATTAAAATGTTTCATACAATTGGAATCTATACCTATTATCTATATCTCTATTAAAATTACGATGTTTTTATATATCCCGTGATTCAAATAATGGCCTACAGTCAAACATAATGGCCCAAGTTGAAAGTAAATTGATCCACTATTAGTGTTATCACAAAGGATCACTGTTTAACATTATCTGCATAACGATAACCGATGTTCACAGTTGACGGGGGCACGAACTCAGGTTTACAAATGATCATATTTGTTAGTTAACCGCTAAATATAACTTGATTTCGCAGTGTAGTCCATGTAAAATATTGGGAATTGTTTAATGATTTGTTATTTTAAATAATTAAGCAAATCTCTCAAATAGTTTTGCAATTATATCATAAAGGCGTTATAGAGCCGGTTTATTGATTTTTTAGTGTGGATTTTTAGCACGTTGGTTGATTTAATTCATTTGATAACTGACGATGACGACGACGAAGGTGAAGACAACGATGACGAAGAAGTAAAGATGCTAATAGTGATGAATACTATTTCGAGAATTGATATAAAGTATTTAATGTATTATATTAATAAATACTACAGTTCCTACATAAAATACAAATTCACAATCATGAAAATGTATATTCATTATGTTATATATAAGCAAATTACGTAGAAAAACCATACACTAGTTGAATATGTTATTGTTTATCATTCAAGAAGTCGTTAACAACGACCTTTTTGTTGGCTAACCGGCACGAAATTAAAAACGTTCGTAAATTGAATAGTTGCACATTGTTTTTTTGTTTTTTTGTTTGTTTGTTTTTTACAAATATTGGTAAAAACACCTAACAGTCAATTTTTTCTTCTTTTTTTTCTTTTTGTTTATACGCATTCCGCTTTTTTTCACATTGTCAAATTTTTTTTTTCGTTCAGGCATCCGAAAACCTACCAGCCCGAGGACGCTAAACATAGAATCAAATGTGTACGGCGTTACTAAAATGCGTCTATTTGTGTCTCGATGTGTCTATCATTTTACCATGATTATGAAATTGTTAAAACAGAACGTTCAGGTTCAAATTTCCAATGGCTTACGTTTGTTTTTATTTGGGAATGTCACTATGACGAAGACAGGTTTAAAAGCAAGCCACAATGCCTGAACATTGTTGCAATTACACACTGTATGTATTCTGCGCAGCTATTATCGCCGCAAATAAATAAAGCATTTGTAACTTAAAACGCAATTTAAACGCGTCGAACCATTAATCAGAGTCAATTTGAGCATTTCATACAAAACTGCACGCTTTTACACGCGCAAGACACCAACCACGTATTTCATGACATTGACTCTAATAGACTCTATAAACTGCTTTATTACATTAGCCACCCTTGACTCTTATGCTGAGTAGGGCTAAATAATCATTGATGATTTTATATAACGTTACCTCTCTGAAATTCAAGTTAAACGTCGTAAGGACAACGATATTGACTTATTTATTCACCATAATGCACTCGAACCCAGGCCAGCCTTCATTCCGCCACCCAGGTTAAAAGACCACGAGGCGTGTATCTTAATAACGACGCACAATATTTTCCTCAAACGCTAATTGAAAAATAATTAGAGGGCTTTTACGGTAATTGTGTCGTAAATATGGTAAAATATGTGATGTCCTAACAATTTCTGAATGTGCTCTCGTCGCTGGATAGGCGACAGTTAGTCTTTTATGTGATTCTCTGTATAAACAGAAAAACCACTCCGCGCTCGTAAATCAGCGACTTTCGGAAAGCTTTTGATCCATTTTAATTAAATGTATTTGCAGTTGAGGTTTTAACTTTGTGTTACTATGGTGATGGCAATTAATTAGAAAGATACACACACTGCACATACTGCTAAGTGTTTACATTTAATAAATAAATTAATAGACACTGTGGTGTGTTTTATGATGGGGCTTAGACAAAGTGCAGTCATTTATCATTTACCTTTCATTACCTGTACTCTGCACAGGCGAATCCATTAAGTTTTTTGCCGTTATGTAACGTTGACACAAAAAAACTGTATCATAGAGCAATTTCAGCACAAACCCCCGTATGTCATAAAGCAACTTCAACAAAAAAAGAATATCATAAAGCCAATGCAACATTAAACTAAGTATATCATAAAGCAACTTCAGTACACACGTGTTACAACAGTTTCTGTAATTATACATATATCAAAAATTGTTTCAAAATACGTATTATATATAGAGATATAACATCCCTCAATTCGTTTTAAAAAGGGTAGTAATATTTCGTCAATCTTTCGTAACAAAAAGGAATCTATGAATTTCGAAAGCTCAATGTGGTTATCAATATTAAATCTATAACATTGTAGAAAACGCAGATTGACGAGATTTTGTAGAATTACAGTTTTCTAAAATGTCTATTAAAATGTTTTTTCGCATGAGAAGTTCACGACGTTATCAAACCCTGTTACTGCATATATTTCATGGACGAATTAATAAAACCTAAATCATGTCCTAAAGTTAATAAAGTTACATTAAGCTTTACGAAAATAGAGTCATATAGCCTGTCAAAATATGATATAAATGTTTATGTGCTGGAAAATTATCCACCGAAGAACATAAAATATCTGAAGCATTCACGAGTGAAGTGTCATCAATATTTGATGGAGAGCACAGACTGAGGAAAGATTTCCACATAGACGTGAAATTGACACATTAATAATAAAGTTTTAACAACAATAAAACATACCTGGCGATTTCTGACGAGTTTTTGAATTCAAAGTCCCATTTAGTTTTTTTTATAGGACACACTATTAGTATTTCTTTGGAGTATGTTTTTACATTACAAAGCTCTTCCAGTCGATCTCTCGATTCATGTACGTTACAACTTATTTAGTAATCTTTATGGGTAGACGGAGCAAGTTGGCTGCAATACTCTAACATCATTATTTAAAGAATGTCAACTTTTAACGTTTATAGCCCATTAAATCAGCATGGAAATAGCGAGCTGAAAGCCAATTTCTCGTGTTTTTATGTGGGATGACGCTACATTTAAAGTCTTCATTCAGAATGTAATCTATTAAGGGCCATAATAGGCTTAGCGATTTAATGATAAAATCCGTGAAACCCCTTAAACGGAACTGAACAATCGGCGTAGCTCAAAAGAAATGATTATAGAAACTGTGAAACGCTATAAAGGCATTGGGGTAACAATTAAGGATAGCTTTAGGGCTAATCATGTAATTGGGTCATATTTCTGTCACTTCTGAATTAAGGTTAATTCAACGGAAGACATCACGACAACGCGTTCCTGATCGCTAAAAAGGTGTCACTGCGACTGCTTCATGAATTAATAACACGGGCTATGTTTTGCTGAAAATAATTGTGTTTAATATTTAATATTTAATAAGACAAATAAAAAGTCAGATTTGCTACCGTTGGCTGTTGTTCTCGGTAAAAGCATCCCGTCTTTATAAATTGTTTTGTTGCATTGATCACGGTTGCTTTGTTTTTAAACACCAATTGCTCTTTGATGTTGTTTTCTTGAACCTTATTTTTTTGGAAAATTAGTTTCATAAAAAATATTATCTCGTACTGTATATATCTATCCCAACACCAAAACAGGATTTCGTTCAGTTTCGATTAGTAATGCTGCAGTAAAACTGAAAGAGGATTCGAAACGAAAGAAAAGTTTGAAAAATATACGACAGGAACTCTCTTTAAAATAATTAAAAGAAGCAACCACAATACAATCTATTTATCCCTTACATCGACTACAGGCAATTTTCTGAGATTTTGTCCAATAAGGTTCAGCAAACGGGCTTAAATCAATTCTCGTGGATCCTCAATGCCTCATTTTGTCCGACACTGATCACAAACGCCCATCGTTATCGAACTATGAGTGATTGATTTTTCAATGACAGCTCAGTGAAAGGCGTATGAAGAGAGAATTATTGGCAATACCTTCATCACCAGCTCGACCCGGGGCTTATCGTACGGAGATCAGTGCTTTTGTCACGAGAGATGACATACATGAAGGATAAGACACGAAAGTCGTAGAAGATGAAGATGTAATTTTAAATTGAACTGATAAATGTCGAAGGTACAAGAAATACTTTCTTATATACTCATAAGTTAAAAAAAAAATTGAGAATTTTCTTAAACTGATTGTTCAAGATACATTGTGCACAAACAGTTGCACGCAAAATTCAAGTAAAAAAAAACAAACGTTCCAACATTTTAATAATTATTATATAATATTACGAAACATATGATAATTTACAATATTGAAGCTATTTAATAAAATGGGATTTTCTAATTGCCACCAAAATAATAAATTAAACGATGAAATGCCTCGGTAGAACAAACTCGAATTCTAGCGTTCGAGATAAACTAAGTTTGGTCAGAATGTGAACCTGCGTTTATCTTTGAGGCTGCATATCCCAACCCAAACCAAATATACCACTATATAGAATCATATATGATGTAAATAACAATAAAATGTTGTTATTAATTGCCGAGATTTAATAATTTCTCACATAATTCTCCCTACACAGAATGTATAAACCTCCACAAACACTCCTTTAGAAGAGGATTAGGAACATTCATTTCGTTTCATGGCACAGCAGTTATAAATAATCACGACTAAATCTAGAATATCCACTTTTCAGAAAATGTTACTATTCTTCCGTTTCGTGGGTCAGACATTAAATAGTAACGCTCGAATTCTTGGCACGTGCCAGATTCATTTGCATTTGCGTAAACACCATTAGCGACGAATTCCCCGCCAAAACAGCATCCAGATTGCTTGTCAGATTAGCAGGAATCGCTTTAGCTCTTTAGTGAAGCTTGAATCACAGAAAAAGACAGCATTTGGAATGGATTCAAAAATAATTTAAATGGATTTCGTATGGATGAATATTAATAATATTTTAATATTGTTCCAGTACTCCACGTGTCATAATGATTGGCACGTGAAACATGGCTTAATAGGGCATGTGTCATATGTCACGAGCATGTTTTAATGACCCCCCCCCCCCCCCAATTGCCATGGCATAGAGCGCGATCTCAACAGTGACAAAACACGTGCCATAAAATGATCATTAAGCCAATTCCAATATGCGGATAACGGAAAAATTTAAATATCAGCTCTAGTTGTCAATATACTCGACAAAATCATTTTAAATCATTTTGAATCATTTTTAATCATTTTAAATCATTTTTTCTCATTTTTATTCATTTTTGCGATTAACCGATATTGTCTATGTTGTGAGTTCATTAGATTCTAAAGAAAAGAAATTCAAATGGTCTTCAGGTGGACTGAACAGATGTTGCAAAAGGAGAAAATGAAAATGGGATGATGTGTACATATTATATAAGCATACAGATTTCCATCCAAAGTTCATTGTATTTGAAAATATGTTCAGATGTTGAATTATTGCTCTCAGGTGGCATCCTACTCATATTATTATGTGATAAAATGAATATATTTACGTCACATTAAAGTAATAACTCAACATCTGCATTTCGAAATATAATCACTTATTGAGTTCTTAAACTAAGGTAACACTGAATTTCATTCATTATTATATGCAGGTTGATTTAGTTGACAAATACGTGGTGATAGAAATCTTTACAAAACTTACATAATCATTATCCTGCCGACATACCCTCTCATCAATCCATTTTAACATAATAAATTATGAAACTCATTATGGAGATCAAAATCGGTTTTATAAAAAATACATCTACAAACATTTACTCCAGATCATTTGACTTTAATTGAATGCAGAACGAGTACATCAGTATTCCATCACTCTTAGAAATCAAAGATAATCAGTAAGCAATCGATAGCGATCAAGGCCAAAACAAGCGATGTTATCATAAAGTGCTGAATGTTTAGCATAAAATTGTAATAAATGAAAACAACAAACATAGTGTTCATAGGTAAATATTGATGTCAAACAAGATCCATTGATGTGCGGTCCCAATCCGGTTTGAAGTTTATTTGATCTGACGGACGACATCAATGTCGATAATGCAATCGTCTTTTATCCGCATTTGAATACTGGCAACAAACCAGGCACGGACTTGACGAGTTTCATGCAATATAATGCAGATAAATTCATGAGCAAATTTGCAAATTGCGTTAGTGTTAGGTAAAGAAATGTAAAGGGACTATGTCAACGAAAAATTGGTTTCCTATTGCACTATAAGTTATATTATTTTATAGAAATGCGGTTTACTAAGACGTGTGCATTAAATAAATACAAATATTATAATATTTAATAACAAATTTGATAAAAACAAATTAGCAAACAAAACACAAAAAACAAGCGGGTATCGAACTCACGACTTAGGAGCCATGAAGAAATGATAGTAGACAGCGATTTAACCAACTGCGCTATCATGCTTGGTAAGGAGTCGTTGGTAAACTATGGTTATACAAAATGCTCACAATTCTGACGTCAAAATGTAAACAGGAAAAGGGCCAAACAAACACAACCCATATTATAAATTGATTTTTATCTCAGAATGCGTACACTCTTTTCCCATTATATAAACCTTGTTTTAACAGTTATTATATGCCAGAATTAATATCTAAATTTTAGATTTAAAAAAAAATTGCCCCCTTGAGGCCCTTTTCGATGACATAGTCCCTTTAAGTGGTCTGTTGTCATTAATACCATTAGGAATGTGATTCACAGCTATGACATTCCGACTGTTTCCAGCACTAACAGCAGAGTGTGCTGGTCAAATGATTGGATGGAGGTATTGTTTATATACATGTATAAATAGGTATCCGGACAAAATCCCCCCTCCCCCCCGGTACCCTGACAAAAATCCCTACCGTTGTTTTTAGATAAATTTAGACATTTGGGTAACAGCATCTGTTACCTTTCTGACGCAATTGATGGCATGCATACACTTACTGTTAGCAAAACACACACTAACAGCGTTGTAGGAATATATTTTTCACAAATCATATTTATCACATCTGTGAAAAATAGGATCTTATTATTCACAGGTGTGAAAACTGCGGTCTTATTCTTCACACATCACAGTCTTATTCTTCACATGTTCTCCGAAGTTTGTGATCGCATTCAATTTTTGATATGCAACGAACTCATAATCTTTTGTGATCCTCACGCAGACCATATTTTTGGCCCTTTACATTCTTAACACTTAAACACGTGACAAATGAGATCCTATTCTTCAGGTTTGTGAAAAATATGATTTGCGAAAAATATTATCCTACACAGCGTCTCCGCGGCTTAGCGGTTAGAGCGTTCGCCTACGGAGCGGGATGTCAAAGGTTTAAGTCTCGCACAGGGCTTGTTCCGATATGGCCGGTTGCCTACCCAGAGGCTAGTTCGATCGAAGGGTACCGATTGCCTTCCTGCCAAACGCCCGGCATATAGAATAGGAATCGAGAGTAAATAATTTATGTTCATCAGTAAAGGTGTCTCATAAGTCAAAACTGGCTGGCCCTTAATCGCGAGGGGTGACACTATAATAAACAAACACTTTACTTTTACTTACAGCGTATGATGATACTTTTGTAGTCAGGTGATACTATTTTTATCACCCCCCATTCGTATTTGTATTAACTCATAATTCATAACCACTCATTCGACGAAACACACACCTGGTGTTAAAGGTCCCGGTGCGGTGTGCACATTATATCATTAATCAAAAATATATCACATCGGTTTACTCATAGCACGTGCATTGTGGAGACATCAAGTGCAAATAAAACACAAATATTTGACTCGCCATGATAAAATCTCAGCGACTATTTTATAGCTTTGGTCCCAAGGTACAGGCTGTCACAGAAATGCCTGTGGTCGCATTAACCCCTCCATACATGTGAACAAAGACACCGGTCATCCATTGAGTGTCAAATAACAGGCCAGTCTTACTTACACCTTGCACAGGTTTTATTTCTATTGTATAAACAATGTGGTATTCGCGTATCTGGAAATGACCACTTATAAAGCTGACCTACCAGAATATGGGGCAAAACTATTTACTATGTCGGTAATTATTGTATTCATTTAAAAACATGCGAAAATATATGTGTGTTTTTTCATTCTTTGAAATCTCAATACACAAGATTCGTAAGCAATCTCATTAAAATCAAATCCCAATGTTGTAAAGATGTGAAGACATCGTATAACGGGTCACATTCAAATGACCTTCCAACAATAAAATATGAGCTCTGCTGCGCCCAAAGAAATTGCCTTTTGCACAGCAATGTTTGGCTCAGTTTTTTTAAAATGTATGCATTTCCAGCTGATCCTCGGGAATAAATCATTTACAGTTGATTTTCACGAGTATAACAATGGAGATAGTAGTACCTTAAGCGACTAAACACCCAAAGTTCACGTTAATTTCGTGCATACATTTTGTGGTTTACATATTAAGTTCTACCACAACATTTTGAAGGCAACAATTTCATTGGCTCCTGAAAAGGTCATCTGAACGCGACCCCTAATGCGAAGTCATCAGATCCAGTCAGCGGATAATAAAGTAGCGTCAGATTGGAGATGAATTTTAATGAGATTGTATTCGTAAGTGGCTGTTGCTGGCTTGTGCCATTTTCATGCTCTTACTTTGTGTCTGTGAGCAAATACTCTAAAGCAGCTTAAAAGATTTCTAAATTTAGATGAATTTACTACTTTCAAGTAGGACAATAAAGTTCCCATAAAGACAATAAAACCATTGTCCTCATCAACTATTCGGTACCGAATTATTTCATTTAAAACATTTATCGTTTGTATTGATCGGCAAATAATTAATGTTCGTGTTAAAAGTACGATGTATTTTGTAGTTCACAATTATAGTACTAGTAGTGACGTGAAAGTATTAATACGAGAATCGCAAGATTACATCCAGTTTGTCGCTAGTCAGGGTCTTATACCAAAGACGTCCAAAAGACGGATTGTATTCATTAATATTGAAACTTGGACAAAACTCTTCACATAATTAATAAATCTGTGGTATTAAGATCAATCCACATTGTATATGAAAATAAACCAAAATTTGCACTAGGGGTCACAGGGATTAGATTTAAACCCCAGACCTGCGTCTAGACCCCGGCACAAAGGGGCCTTACGTAACATCCGGCGCTTGGCATTAAGCCAGTGATTTATAGACGCCATTGTTAATAGCCGTCACGCCGTTTGTCCGGTCTTATGAGAAGCGACACACATATATTGACTGAGTAGCGATTTAATATCGTGTAGTTCGTAATTGATTATTACAACAATACGCAAATACACACAGGATATACTGTCCAAATATATATAGAATATATAATATGCAACAGCTACTCGAATCACCTACAACAAATTATGATGGTTTACTTATTAATATTGATTTTTTCGTTTATATTTAAATGACCACACTTATTAACGTGAAAATCATAATGCACGCTTTATAGATCCATACCGTCCTGTTTGTTGCTATAGGGACGCACACAATTTTATTTCAAATTAGATCAATGCAATATTATTCTAAAGTCGTTCGCATACATAATTTTTATTTTTTTTACAAATAACCTGAAATGTTACAGGTCGATTTGTTTACCAATTCTGATGATGATAATGTTGATGATGATGATGATGATGAAGATGACGACGATGATGATGATGATGATGATGATGAAATAGGAGAATGACTGGATTTTAAACCTCCTTATTTTCTTGGACTGGAAAATACGTATGCCAGCAATTGAAAACAGCTGCATGATAATAAAATATAGAGTTAATAGAGTCATTATCAAATATTTTACTTTTCATATGAACCGTTTCGTCATTTTATTGAATGCGTGATGCATTGAGGTCTAATACATCTCCATAAAATTTGTTGGACTTTGTAATTATTTTTTCTGTGCATTTAATGTTCATAATGTCTGAGTGAATGCATGCATTGAAATAATTCCAGATTTCTCACGATCATGTTATCATTCATAAATTACTTGCTAATATTTCATTTCAGAAACTGCATGCTGGCTAAAACGCCGAATAAATAAAAATCCGAGATGAAAAAGCAAATTGATTCACGCGGCGCAAAAGGACAGACAAAAATGACTTGAAAAGAAATGAATAAATCGAAATAAGCACATCTGGATTGATCTAAAGCAATCAGAACTGATGTTAAAGGCTCCTGCCGAATTTAATGAACCTGTAGTTTATTAAAATATAAATAAATTCAGGTTTGTGTTTTGATAACCCAAGTTGACGAATCAATGATCCTACATTAAAGGGACATGTTCACAGATTTTCGCATTTTTGAAGTATGCCATTATTTGTCTGAACTTGACAGATTTCAGCATCGGAACTAAAAAGCTTAAGTATAATAACAAGAAACGTATTTAGAAAAATAAAGAAAAGAAAACAAACATTGTCCCACCGGTGTTCGAACCCGGGACCTCCATATTTAAAGGCTATCGCCGTAACAACTCGGCCGTCCTGACTTCTATATTTCACCCTGCAATATTTAATTTATGTAAGTGTTCCACGTGATGTAAACAGTTTCAACGAAAACAACAGAAACAAAAACGCTTTATAATTTTATCATTTCAACTGATGATTACTCATAAACGAAACGTTTTTTTTCAGTATATTTCTAGGTCCATAGTGTTATTTTGCTCCCTTGTATTCACTGTTCTTTTATTTTTGGAATCGGTGACAAAAAGTTAAAAAAATGTCAATTCGTCAATCTGTGAACAGGTCCCTTTAAGGCAAGCCCTCGTGTTTTTAGTCCAAAAGTGGTGTAGCGTATGGTTCGGCATTTGCATAAGGCCAAGGCATACAATCAGTGTGGTTTATGGCCCGGTCACACTGTGGCGAATTTGAGCTTCGAGTTTTGTACTAGTTCTGGTGAGCGATAACTCGCCGTAAAGTGGACGAGTTAGTCGCGAAATTGTTTCAATAGGACATTTGTTCGAGTTCCCTTCAACATATCAGTACGATATGCTTACGATATCTTTCAGACAATCGAAGACTTGTCTTCGAGAATGTAAGAGTGTGGAAGAGCCTGTACGACTTGTGACGACATGTGCACGAGCAGATGTCGTAGGCAAGTCTCCCAAACTCGCAGCAAACTCGTGTTATGTCGTAGAACGATAATATACGGCGAAACACTACGACAAGGGAATACATGTCTACGGAATGTGTTCGAGATTCCTTCGACACGTGTACGAGAAAAACGTTGGCGTGTTCTAGCGACACAAGAAGACATAACTGGGACAAAGAACTACATGTATACAAGATCTACACGACAACAGGCGATTTGTGGCGAGTTACAACTCGCCAGAACTTGTAGCTCAAATTCGCCACAGTGTGACAGGGCCTTTACGTATAACTGCTAAAACACTTTGGTCAGTAGGAAGTGTGTTTATACCAGCACCATATAGTCATAATGTTCCTAAAAAGAGGGATGTTTGGTGTCCCATTGCACTATAATTATATTAGTTGATATAAATGCACTATACGAACACATATACATTAAATAAAGAATAAATAATAAATATATAAATCATATATTTGTTTGAAAAGAATACAGAAAATGTTTGAAAAAAATAAAACCCCAAGATGGTATCGAAATCAGGAATAAGGTGTAATATGAAGAACTTCAGTCGACAGCGCTTTTACCAACTGCGCTATTCCGCTGTGCAAGATATACTGTGTAAACTATAGTTATCCAAAATATTCACAATTCTGACGTGAAAACGTTACACGAAAAAGGCCAAATAAACATGTAATCCATATCATCAATTGGTTTTTATCTTAGAATGCCTGAACTTTTTTTGCCCATAATATATACCTTATTTTAACCGTTATTATATGACAGTATTAAAATCTTCAGATTTGTTCATAAGAAAGTGCCCCCTTTTTCATAGTTCCATTTAAAGTGATTAGAAGAATTTCCGTTCGGAAAGACCATCTGAAATGTACCACTGAAACACTAACCATGTATTCACACTGTTTCTACCGAGTTTGTTTCGAAAAATCTTTTAAAAAAACCCCATAAGAAAACATTTATTAATCTTCTTACACCCAAACAGAAATAGTCTGTGTTGCAGTCACTTGTAAATCATGTAAGGCTATATTTGGTAGACAAATTAAAGAAGTTTTCCATAAAATGTTAACGTTTTTGCTTATTATCGTAATGAACATAAACGTATTTCTATGAAGAAAAGAACAAAAACACATACACAAAGTAGCAATTAACAGGTATTGTTTAATATAAAGTAATCTATCAACTGCAGGTATTTCTGTCAAAGTTTTATATACTTCCGAAAGTCAAATCAGAATAAACTTAAAACAATGCACCAAGAACGGCGAAAGATCAAGCGATGATGCGTGTTTGAAGATATAACGAAGACCATAATGAATATGTTCGTTGTTTTTGTCTTATCGTTCATCTTAATTTCCCAGGTGCTTGCAAGTGTCTGCTTTGATCTTGGTCCCCAGGTGCTTGGATCTCGCACGCGACGTGATCATAATAACAATCACTTTCCATCAGGCATTTCCCGTCTTCCCTGTCATTTCTGCTTCCAGCGACACCTTTCGTAAATCCTTAACAAGCAGGGTTCAATAATCGTACAACACCACAACAACGAAGCGCGCTCTAGAACATGTTCCTATCTAATTAAGTACTGATCACATAAGCTCACACACTAAGCCCACCTAATTATAAAGAGTCGGTCCCTAATCGCGCTTTCATCAATAATAAACTTTAAATTGATACATTTAGGGCCTGATCGTCATTCAGTTCGGAAAGGACTAATTTTTGCGACAATGATAAATCATCGCTGTCAGCGTTCAGTCCAAATTTTGCAGCTTTAATAACAGCTTTGTGCGCACCTCGAGTATGAAAATTGCCTGATACGGGTAGACACCGAAGCATAGATGGTTAGACCAGCGTAGCCCAAGGTAGGACACACTGCAAAACCCTAATGGTATATAAACATACCCACTTTCACGATCTGAGCGATAGAGGAGCCGTAAAGTGATTTTATAGGGATCTTGTAACCGACGTTCTGAACAGGCACATCAATGAGTTCTTTCTGAAATATCCTAAATGAGTCCATAGATCCATCTTTTATCAACAGCCATGACTTAAACGGGACTGAATATGTTTCTTTCTTTACAGACGAATATCGGATATCAAATGATCCCTCGTCTAGATCACGGTCATAAAGTGCCTGCAGTGTTTGTTACAATATTTCCACTACAAGCATTTTAGTCTCTATAATAACCCGTTTGGGTCGATAGAAATCAGACCGTCAACTGTCATTCGAAGGACACCTTTTGAAGTGAAGGAAGTTTACTATACACATATGACATGCTCAAATACATTTAATTAATAGCTGCAGTTATGAACAAATTTTCTGGCCTTGTTTGTTGACTGTGTTGCTCCAAAAGCGTATCATGTTTCGGTAACTTGAGGTTTCAAGATTGAATGTATTAATCAAGTTGCATACGCATTAAAATGTTTCTTCTATTTCTAACAAATAAATAGCTGGAAATTGCCGCACTAATTCAATTTTCGGCGCAACTTTCAATGTCCCTCTTAAAGTTAATTATATAGGGGTGGGAAACACCAAGGTCATCACAAAATGCAGCTTCAGCGCTGAGGCATTTAACAAACTTAGAAATACACACACATGCGAAAAACAATCCTTTAGTTGTCATACTTTGATGTGAATTCAAAAATGAAAGAAGTGATGCATTACATATTAAGCAATATACATGCGAAATACGCACTGTATATGATGTATGGGTACCGAGCAGACGAGCTATCTATCAATACGCACTGTATATGATGTATGGGTACCGAGCAGACGAGCTATCTATCAATACGCACTGTATATGATGTATGGGTACCGAGCAGACGAGCTATCTATCAATACGCACTGTATATGATGTATGGGTACCGAGCAGACGAGCTATCTATCAATACGCACTGTATATGATGTATGGGTACCGAGCAGACGAGCTATCTATCAATACGCACTGTATATGATGTATGGGTACCGAGCAGACGAGCTATCTATCAATACGCACTGTATATGATGTATGGGTACCGAGCAGACGAGCTATCTATCAATACGCACTGTATACGATGTATGGGTACCGAGCAGACGAGCTATCTATCAATACGCACTGTATACGATGTATGGGTACCGAGCAGACGAGCTATCTATCAATACGCACTGTATATGATGTATGGGTACCGAGCAGACGAGCTATCTATCAATACGCACTGTATATGATGTATGGGTACTGGGCAGACGAGCTATCTATCAATACGCACTGTATATGATGTATGGGTACTGAGCAGACGAGCTATCTATCAATACGCACTGTATATGATGTATGGGTACCGAGCAGACGAGCTATCTATCAATACGCATTGTATATGATGTATGGGTACCGAGCAGACGAGCTATCTATCAATACGTACTGTATATGATGTATGTGTACCGAGCAGACGAGCTATCTATCAATACGCACTGTATATGATGTATGTGTACCGAGCAGACGAGCTATCTATCAATACGCACTGTATATGATGTAAGGGTACCGAGCAGACGAGCTATCTATCAATACGCACTGTATATGATATATGGGTACCGAGCAGACGAGCTATCTATCAATACGCACTGTACATGATGTATGGGTACCGAGCAGACGAGCTATCTATCAATACGCACTGTATATGATGTATAGGTACCGAGCAGACGAGCTATCTATCAATACGCACTGTATACGATGTATGGGTACCGAGCAGACGAGCTATCTATCAATACGCACTGTATACGATGTATGGGTACCGAGCAGACGAGCTATCTATCAATACGCACTGTATATGATGTATGGGTACCGAGCAGACGAGCTATCTATCAATACGCACTGTATATGATGTATGGGTACTGAGCAGACGAGCTATCTATCAATACGCACTGTATATGATGTATGGGTACCGAGCAGACGAGCTATCTATCAATACGCACTGTATATGATGTATGGGTACCGAGCAGACGAGCTATCTATCAATACGCATTGTATATGATGTATGGGTACCGAGCAGACGAGCTATCTATCAATACGCACTGTATATGATGTATGGGTACCGAGCAGACGAGCTATCTATCAATACGCATTGTATATGATGTATGGGTACCGAGCAGACGAGCTATCTATCAATACGCATTGTATATGATGTATGGGTACCGAGCAGACGAGCTATCTATCAATACGCACTGTATATGATGTATGGGTACCGAGCAGACGAGCTATCTATCAATGGTTAGGGCATTCTTACAGAATCAAGTTGATCTTATGTTTTGGTTCATGTATAGTTCACGTTCAAATCATTCGCTGAACTTCATTATCTTTTATGAAAAATACATATCGTTTGAAACGTGACATTTGATTAAAAATTTGGTATAATGCCCTTGTCCATTTTCTTATTGCTACACAATTAATTTATAATGATGACTATTACGACTTCTACAGCAAGGATACTGTTGTCGCTACATATTCGAATTAATGTGTTAGATCATTAATAAGTGAATTCAGAATTTAAAGTCAATACGATTGCATGACGTTCTCCAATATACACACGTATTTTCCTTTGAAAATGATCAAGCGATCGTGTCACAAGACTTTATAAAAGGTTTTGTTGATGAAGCCGAAGACTGAAGATGAAGCAGGAAAAGAAATGATGACTATATAGATGATGATGATGATGATGAAGAAGACAACGATGATTCTGATGATGTAGACGATGAAGATGAAAATGATGATGATGATAACGATAAAGATGATAGTGATGATGATGACGGATATTCTGCAGTTTTTGTTGTTGTTGTAGTTCTTTTTGATAATGATAATATATATAATAATGTCTATTAAACATTTGTAATTAAATATGATTTAAATATTTATATATATCTGTTCATTTTTATAAAATTATAAACAAACGAAGAATTTAATCTTTTGAAAATTTTGTCACGATACTCACATTTACTGAAGATCCATTGTGTGAAGATTCAAGATTGTACTCCTATCTAACTCCGCCCACTGTAAAACACTGAGATATCTAACGTTGCTCGGTGAGTCTTGTCTGCTTTAAACCATCCTTATTAACCTCACAGAGGTGTAACCTCGCATGAGTTAAAATGCAATTAATTTAAATCCAATATTGATAGTGTTCGCGGTGAAATTCGATTTCACAACTGACCAGTTATATTTCCCTCTTCTTCGCTATCGAGAATAATTTACACTGATTCTGTTTGTCAAAGGACACCGATGTTCGTTCTAATTCCAATGCAGGTACCGATTAACCAATCGCTCGGTAGTTTATAAATAGAAACCAATCATCGTATTACCCATGGGACTTTCATTAATGAAAAAAGAATTACATTCCGATCAGTGTAAGCAAAAAGGCGGATGTATAGTATAAAATGACAGATGTCTGTTGTTAAGTATAGAATACGGTGTCTTGCTGGCTACACAATTCTTGATTGAGTAAAATGGCAACATTAGTCTGTCGTATGTACTATGTGCAAGTCTTAAATAAACTGTCTGTCTGCCTGTCTGTCTGTCTGTCTGTCTGTCTGTCTGCTTTTTGTCACAGATTCCAAACATAAAAGAACGATGAATACAAGGGACC